>LPNX010405452.1:14577-27947 GCA_001517045.1 Pseudotsuga menziesii | reverse complement strand
CAACTTTGTGAAGTTAGGAGGGTTTCCACCCAGATCAATGAGGAAATGCAATCTCAAAATATTGGATACCCAAGGACTCAAATGTTCCTAAAAAAATAGACAAATTGAAAATCAAGTTGGATTACCTTCTCCCATGTCTCAAAATGCCTTAGGTCAACAGGTTGGACCACTACAATGAAGAAGAGCCCAAATTATTTCCAGTATGTTCTAATATTTGGTGTTCTCTTCCAGTCTAAACCGCAAAACCTCCTCACATATTTCCTCAAGTATGCATATACATCCACTGCTTCCCCTTAATGTTGAGCTATTTGGATTTCTACAGATCTCTACTCAACTACTAGGATGCAGAGTAGTGTTGACAGAATGAAGAAACACCCCATACAAGCCTGATATATCCCACCTCTACTACGATAACCCATCTCATCACCCATAAATTCAATCCGCTACCCAAGAAAGAGTACATCAGGAAAAAGTTAAACTCCATTTCATGTGGCATGGTGAACTTTGTTAGAAAACAGGACCACAGAGCAACAATAGATATATATTTAAATCATAAACAAGATGCAAAACACATTAAAACATTACAGAAATACACAGATATAACGTGGTTCACCCAAACGATGGGCTACATCGACAAATAAATTGTCAGTCCTTTTATTACAGTCAAGAAAGGTAAAGGGATACAACCTGCAGCAAAACCACTGCACTTCCTCTTCATGGTCTCATAGTCTCTCTTCCAATACAAAATAAGACAATACATAGTCCTGTTACAATTCTTTCTTTTATAGGGGAAATACCATGGGAAAATACTACGGTTAACCCAATACAATGGGTCTACAAAACCATTGTCCAACACACATCCCAAAAGAAATTCTCAGGGGCTCTGCCCCCAAACCCCTGTTTCTCGAGGGCGCTACCCCTGAACCCTCATGTCTCAAGGCCGCTACCCCTAAACCCCCTTTTTTGGGGCACTTCCCCGAAGCCCAAGGCAAGGGGAATGAGTGTACAGTACACCTAGGGTACAAACACAACTGAATAATATCTCTGGATCTGGAAGATTACGCTCCACAACCAACAAAATTGGGAACTTGTCATACAATTCAAGGTGCATGCAATTCCTAATGTTTATATTTTTAATATTCCTGGGTGCAAATCAGTGATAAGATCCACATATTCTTCTCGAAGTCATTCATTCTATAGCATACCCTTATTTTCTATTAAATCCGTGTCCTTGTTTAATGATCAGACTCATCAGAGGATTTGATGGTATTCCCCAAGTCAAAATACTTGCAATTATTTGAATTCTGGGTCTAGAGATCATTATTGCAAGAGATTATGGTGCAGAGGGATTCAAGTCTCTAATTTTGCAAATGATAATCGTCGAGTCTCCATTAGCAATAAGTTTCTAGGCCCAATGGTATCCTTCCTCTACCGGTGGCCACAACATCCCTAGTAGGGCCCACCTTAGGATTCCTGAGGTGCCTAGGGTGAGCTCGTGGACTGAAAGGAGATAAGGGCCTAGCCCTAGTATGGGTTCCCTGAAGATAATGCATCCTGATAGGAGAGAGAACAGGGCTGCCCAAAATAACACTCAGCTCAGAAAAGAGAAAAGACAAGCAGCCCGTGAGGAAAGAGAGAGAAAGTGGGCTGCATGGAAAAACTAAGATGTTTAAGTTGAAGATGACTATCAAAAAAATTTTGAAGCTTGAAACCCTAGCTGAGGGTTTATTGGTAGAATATGGATGCCCTGGCTAAGGCAAAACCAATATTCAAAGGAGCGTTAAAAAAAATAGTAGCTTCACCTGTGAGATCAAAACTTGTATATTATAATGAGAAGACTTGATCTTCTTTTATAGCCTTTGTTCACCTGTAAGTGCACAAGATTAGGAAAGATAAAAATAATAATATTTTTAATCTTTTCCTAATTTCACTTTCACTTTTACCAAAAAGGTCCTTTTATTTTTCCTTTGACTTTTATAAGAAGTCCTTATTTATTTTGACTTTCACTTGTGGTCATTTTCCTGTGGTGAAAAAGTCTTTATTTATTTTGACTTTGGCCTTTTTCCAAGTGCCCCTATGGTCCTTTTTTATTTCAAAAGTACATCATCATAAGCCAAGAGAGTTATTAATGCTTTTATCTCACACACTGTGTAACACTTACATCTGGTACTAGGGTAACTTAACCAAGGGTAGCTAATCCTTGGAGAAGCACACTAAGCTCATAGATCAAGGGTGAAAGTGCCACACACATGCCCATATTAATATTGTTTATTGATCTAGGAACAAAGCATCAATCTCATTAAATACTAATCAACAAATAACTCATGAAATGGTGTAATCGGTCTACAGGAATAGTAACCACTCTGTAATCACATAAAGAATGAATTATTACAATTACAATGTCATGCTACAAGCATATGAATGAGCAATTCAAATACCCAAGGAGGTCATTTGAATTGAATGAGTGAGTCTAGCTTAATTGACTATAATCCCTAGTCCACACTCAGTTAACCACCGATCAAAACCCTAATTTGCTCAACTGAACCCTAACTGAAGCTTGAGTACAATAAATGACTGAGTCTCAACTGAAAGAGATCAGAAACATGTCATAGCAAGCCAACCATCAAGTGCTAGTGCTTCAATGACTTCAATGAACCCTGATAAGGTTAACTGAAGTTGAACTGAACATTAGAATTTGGTGGAGGCGCCCCTGTTGACTCCAGTTCATTAATTAATCATTAAATAATCAATTAAATCATTAATTAATCATTAAATAATGAATTAAATGAAGGGATGTGCCTTCATTGACTTGTTTAACTGATTATAACCACTAGTTAGCAATTGGGTTCATTAATATCACTCAGATCACTCCAAGAGTGCTCCAGTTAGCCTCCCCGAATGTAGGAGAAGTCTAAGTTAGCCTCCTTGACTGAAGGTATGTGTGGGTGTGACTGGATGATGACATTTAATGCTCCACTGATGTCAATTCATGTCAATAATACTTAGTATAGTCATTTAACTAGGCCATTTTGACCAAAAAGTGTGTGTATGGTGGTAAATGTCTCCAATCCCCCCCCGACCCCCCTAAGCTATAATCAGGAGGAGTTAGAAAACATAAAGTGCATAAGAATTCTAGGGCCTTGACAAAAAATCCCATAGGTCACCCTATACAATAAAGCAACTGCTTAATATAACCAAGGAAATGCAGAAAACCTCATGGGAAAAATACCCCCCTTCAAACTAAGCAGTAAATCAAGAATTGGTTCTTCTATGCAGCAGTATCCTGAGACTGTGCATGTGAACCTATGAATACAAACTAAATGAATATGTCTGGAGTAATATTCCACTTTGGAATAAGAACAATGCACTCAACTAAATCGAAAATATAAATAGCTGCACGGTGAAAACTGGACCCATGTCGAGTAGCTGAAATAATTTGAAGAGAAAGCAAAGGTTCTTGAGGATTCAAACCATGTGTGGAACACTCAAGAAAACAATATGTTTCAGCCTTGAACTGCAAACCATGAGTGGTAAAATCAGCCCCAAATCTTAGGAGCAAGTGTCCAAGCGGATTCAGAATGTCTTCCTCTTTACTAGTTCTGTGAGGAGATGAGCATGTGACCAAAGGTAGAGAAGCCCTGGGACTGTGGAGAGTGAATTATTGAGATCCATAACCTGATATAGCTTCAGAAATAGCTAATTATTCACAAAATAAAATATCAGCAACCTCATATGAGGAAACTAACACCAAACCCCTAGCAGCAAAATTGAAGAAGAACTGCGGTATTTGATTTTTCACATCAAAATTGGTGAGAGAAGCTTCAAGCAGTACTAAAATCTCTTGGATTTTAAAATTTGAACCAAAAAATATCAGATCAGAAATCAAATCAGATCAAAATAGGTTCACGACAGATCCAAAACTGGGAAATGAAATCAAATCCCCAGCAAGAGTTTTGAAGGAGACTTGCGGTACTTGTTTCTTCACACCATTGATGAGAACAACTACAAGTAGTAGTGAAGGTTTATGAAAATGAAATTTTGAACCAATAAATATCAGATCAAATACAAATAATATAATATCATATCCAATAAGCTTCATATAATATCCAAAATTATGGTCAAACGAGATGGTGGATGCACAGTTGTCTTTTTCTTCAAAATTTTGAATTTTGGTGCATGCAATCCTGCAGGTTTTTGCTGGAAGATCTAGATCATGTGGAGAGAATGTGTCACTCTTATAATATGATATTTCTTCCAAAATATCCAATCTTTTACATATTTTCACACCAGCAGCAACATTAGAGGGATAAAAATCAATTTTCTCTTTACTTTCAAAAGCAATTACTCGTAAATCACTGGTGAATGTTTGCATGGAAGTGCAGCAGGATTTTTCTTCAATATCATAGATTTGAATGTCTTATTCTGTTTTATAAATATGAGGAGATGACATATCGGAGATCTCATGAACTTCTAGAGCATCAGGAGAAGGAGTCACTACATGGAGACTTTCTTCAATTCGAATCAACTGTGTAGAAGGTTATGCTTCTTCTTCATCTTGAAAAACTTAATCAAAGAAGGTAGAAGCTAAGAGTTTTGAGTAAAGAACTCTTGTGGTGCTGGATGTGATCTCCAAAGTGCTATTATGATCCTCATTGTGCTTGCCAAAGGTTCTGTCCAATTTTGTCCAGACTTCCTTTGGGTATTCAGTAGAACCAATAAGGTAGTGCAAGCTAGGAGAAAAGGCGAGACATATTGCTCCAAAAGCTCTGTCACTGTCATTTATCCAGTCATTCTCATTCTCATAAGACTCTTTTCCAAGTCCAATAGACACCTCATAGAGACCTCGTCTCTTCAGAGATGCAACAATCTTCAAATTCCATTCTGAATAGCTTGTGAATGGGGTGAGAAGAGGGACTAATGAGTCCATTTGAAGTTGTACCTATTAAAACCTGCAAATCACAAAAAAGGGAAAAATAAGGTTGGACAGCCTGCACATTCTAGGATTTTATCACACCCAGCATAGTTAATCAAGCAAGCTTGATCAACAAGTTCTTTACTTTGGGTATTGAGTGGTAAGCCTTGGCTCTTGGTGTAGTGCTGGATTTTGGAGCTATTACTCACTTTTCATGGAGAAATATATCAAAAAACTTGTTTTTGAGAGATAGATATTTGTCTCACCATAATCTCTAATACCATATTAATATTTTCTATTGATCTAGGAACAACACATCAATCTCATCAAAGATTAATCAACAAATAACTCATGAAATGGTGTAATCGGTCTACAGGAATAGTAGCCACTATGTAATCACATAAGCAATTAATTATTACAATTACAATGCCATGCTACAAGCATGAATGAATGAGAAATTTGAATACCTAATGAGGTCATTCAAATTAAATGAGTAATTCTAGGTTAAATGGCGGTAACCATGGTCCACACATAGTTAACCACTGATCAAAACCCTAATTTGCTCAACTGAACCCTAACTGAAGCCAGAGTGCAATAAATGACTGAGTCTCAACTGAAAGAGATCAAATACATGTCATAGAAATCCAACCATCAAGTGCTAGTGCTTCAATTATTTCAATGAACCTCGATGAGGTTGACTGAATTTGAACTGAACATCAAAAGTTGGTGGAGGCGCCCCTGTTGACTCCAGTTCATTAATTAATCATTAAATAATCAATTAAATCATTAATTAATCATTCAATAATCAATTAATCGAAGAGAGGCACCTTCACTGACTTGTTTAACTAATTGTAACCACTAGTTAGCAATTAGGTGCATTAATATCACTGAGATCACTCCCGGAGTGCTCCAGTTAGCCTCCCCGAATGTAGGAGAAGGATAAGTTATCATCCTTGACTGAAGGTAGGCGTGGGTGTGACTAGATGATGACATTTAATTCTCCACTGATGTCAATTAATGTTAATAATAATTAGAATATTGGTTTAACTATGCCAATTTGACCAAAAAGTGTGTGTATGGTGGTAAATGTCTCCAACAGCCCAGACCTAGTCTAGGGCTTACAGTGCCTTCATTCTCCAAGAGAATGGCTACTAAAAAATAAGTTGAGTCTACAATTCTAAGACTGGTCTACATCATGTTCCTAGACCAAATGTCTACTCAAGACAAGGTTGAGTCTACCCAGGGTGGAGCTGGGTCTATATCATGGTCCCATAACAGATATCTACCATTCAACAGAATTGTCACTCAACACTGGTTTGAGTCTTCACCATGGTCCCAAACGAGGTGGTCCCATTCTCCTAGGAGAAGGGCTCTCGATGTTGCCTAGAAAAATCAACAAAAGGTAGTTGTGACTAGGCCAAGTGTTGCATTTCCCTCATATGTGTTTATTAGCTACAAATAAGGCACTCTAAGGATTTGGTCCCTCCAATGGTGCAATATATCATCCTAATTGAAAAGTAACATAAAGGGACCAAGGCCCTCTAGGATTAAACCATATATATCCCAATGAAGGGGTCAATAACATGTCTTGATGACC
The DNA here is from genome assembly GCA_001517045.1 of Pseudotsuga menziesii. Taxonomy (NCBI): domain Eukaryota; kingdom Viridiplantae; phylum Streptophyta; class Pinopsida; order Pinales; family Pinaceae; genus Pseudotsuga; species Pseudotsuga menziesii. Next base: position 21,438 of record LPNX010405452.1, on the reverse strand, counting down.
CTTTCTCTTAGCGTAACATCAAACCATGATAATGTTCCACCTAAAAAGGCCATATTTGTTGATGATCACATTATTCTTATGGGTTCTCCCTCAAATGGTAGGATTCTCATGTTATGTGTCCTCCAACCTCATCTAAACAATGAATAATTCCTCCATAACCATACTTAAACCATATAAAATGATCGATATAAATTTACCATTCCATCTCCTAAATTCACAAGAACAAGTATGTGCACCAAAACCAATCACAATATCTACCTACCAAGAGCCTCACATATCCAAAAGAGATGCATCATAGGATTGTCCAAATCATGCAACCAGTATCATGTAATAAACTTGGAAGGACACATCTGAATCACCTGTTGCATGTTGCAACCAAACCATCCACTCACCATCTATGATATTGATACCAGGATTATGGGTGACTAACTCACTTTGCATCACTCTTTCTTCTAAACAACAAACACCAAGCCACACCAAACTACTGATTTAATAAGTCGGTAGATGTTCCTAGCCGTGGAGGAAACTAGTAGGTCATACCATACAGGTAAAATGCTAGGAAAAATGTGATCATCAATGGTACCCTTGAAGCAATTAAGTATGATATATTTGCTCAGCATATATGATTAGAAACCATTCAATCATAGGAAATGAAAGTGGAGTCTCATACAGCATGAGGACTAACAAGCCACATGCAGGCCCACCAAGTACCCTCATAAGTTGAAAAAATAGATTGAGGTATTGAATATTCTACCACCTTGGAATGGCTTCAAACTTGGCACTAATATTGTTTTTCATATTAGTGATCGAAAAACATGTTCACCCTACCAGAACTAGTCATGACAAAAATAGATCAAATTTTCATGGTCTGGAAATCAGTGGAGATTCGAACCATGGATAATTCTCAACACTTGGTCCTTGAAACTATAATCATCTTATCAACCAGATCACTTTCTAAAAATAACAATGTCTTAAAATAGAAATTTCCCAAAATAGCATGTTCTCAGATCGGCCTCAAATATGAAGCACATGCACATCTTCATAAAGGGTATCCAAAAATACAGTCATATTTTGAAAATAATGACTTCAAAGAAACACAAAAAATCAGGATTGCATATCTTGAAATCAAGAAACTGCAAGAAACACCACTTTGACCATATCCTTTAGGAGTGTTCACCCCCCATACTTGTTCTTAATGCTGCATTGAGTCTTCAAGTATGGGGCAACCTGCAGCTACTAGAAGTAATTTCATTTGCTACCTGTGATGTGGCATATAAATTTATCTATAAATAAGATACTCACTTCAGAACTTGTCCACTTATCAACCTTCATATAACAAACATTTGCAACTATGTGTTGAGTTTGAAAAGGATAGTGTGGGGCAATCTACAACTACTAGAAGTCAAATCATCTGCTACCTGTGATGTGGGATATAAATTTATCTATAAATAAGATACTTGCTTCAGAACCTGTCCCGTTATCAACCTTTGGATAAATAAAACTTGCAATTGTGTGTTGAGTTTGAAAAGGAATGTATGAACCATTGATGCCAACTGATGGACCAACCAACCAATCCATGCAACAATGTACCCATGAACAAACTTAAAAACTTTGATAAACACTCCACTTGGATTTTGGAGAAATCTAATCTGGGTGTAAAAAATCCCTATTGTGTTTGCAAAACATTGTTTGTAATTTTGTGCATCTTGGATCTTGAAATGATAGATGTGTATTAGGGTAATTTTATGTAGCAACCATTGATGATATAGATTTTACTCCCTTCCAAATTTGAGAAGTATTAGTTCAAGTACAGATCAGATCAAAACATTTGAAGAGAGCGTAGTTAACTTAACGCTTGATAACATTTTATGTAGGTAAGGGTTAGTCAATTGATTTCCATTTTTAACTAGACTTGCAAGTTCTTTATACTCGTTCCATCTATTCACATTCTAGCAGGAATCACTCCAATATAGCTAGAAAGGTAGGGTACAATCTGCTACAGAATAGCCAAAATGAGGTTTCAAGCAAACTATGTTGAGTTAGACTGGTCCTACATGGGATTGCCTTGATCAGGGTTTTAAGAGGAGTCGAGTCATGATTGTATTTCTTCATTTCTTGGTTGTAACTTGTCATTATTAAGAAATACTTCTGGAATTGGATAATACAAGGTCTATGATTGTTTTAATGGGTTTCAAGGTCTTCCAGATGATATCATAGTAAATGTTTTTATAGTTGTTTTATGCAACTAAGTTACACATGGCTTTGTCTTTGAGTTATAGATGGATGAGTATTTTCATGGCTGGTTTTATTTCGAAACTAAAAGTAAAACCCTAATGTAGAATTTATTCTTCTTTTTGTTCTTCGATAATCTCATCTAATTAAGATGTTATCTATTGTAAGAAAATAAATTGACATGTTTGTATGAGTTTGGTTTAGCTAGCATTGTACTGTATCAACTTTTTTTATTATGGTTTTCTCTTAGAGTGTGTTAACAACTCTACCTAGCAGAGGGTCAAGGAGACCATGGTAAAGAGGAATTAATAGTCGTATGAAAAACTATGGTTAAACATTATGGTATAAAAGTATAACAAAGGGTGAGTAAGCGATGATCTATCATATAATCCAATGACGTAGAGCAAAGAAAAGGAGATCTACGGTTTGTAATGTATCCACTTTATGAAGATGTGAGAAATATAATGACATATTGGGTGTCCAATGAGATATGAAGATCAACGGTCCTAGATCTATCTTGATAAAATATACGGTCATCAAGAACTCTGCCTCATAGACTTGCACGATTGATAAAATGGAGAAGCTCGGCGGAATAGGGTACATGTAGCCTCATCTGACGGTTAGAAAATAAAGGAAAAATATATCGACGGTCGTTGATGGATCTGGAGCGAAGAGTTACATGGTGGTTGGAGACAAAAGGTGGTAGCAGAATGGAAACCACAGTACACGCGGAAAATTGTGGTGCATTCCATGGGCAAAAGTGGTTTGGAAAAAACCGTCGAAAAGGGGCTCCAGAGTGGGGTCTTATATAAATAAAGTTGACTTGTTGAAAAGGTATTTTTTATTTTGCTACAGATGAATGAAGGACCCGCATTCCCGCCACCCTCTAATAGTCAATCTCTAATACATGCGGCCACAGTAACAAGTAAGTCCCGAACGCCCGAAATTCATCCAGCGTATTACCGTTGTTATCTGAATTATGGACAAAGGAAAAGATTTGCAAGGGTTTAGTTGTATTTTGGATGATAGAGAGGAATACATGGTCGACTGGGACAGAGGAATATGTGACCCTTTCTTGTCTATGGGAAGTGTATCAGTTAGCAAAGAGAGATTATGGCATTACGATTCGCAGGGTAATGATGTTCTAAATGCCTGTAAATCGTTTTTATATCATTTTGTTGTTGAACAAACCCTGCATTTTCCTGAATTTTCCGAGTAGTGTTCATTCAATTATTATTCTTCTCAGAGAGTTATTATAAGTCAGTCTTCGTCTAGAATACTGCATAAAATCGACGCAAAGGCCATCCGCGAAAACCTGAATTTGCCCCCCAATTATCCCGATAGTCGTGAATCTGTCAATGAGTCCATTTTAGCTGAAATATATAGAAATTGTGAAACTGAGGTTTGTTGCAAATTTTTGTCTAGGATTTTGAACGAGGTTCAGTCATTAGAGGGGCTTTTTCTGCCATATCATGTCCACATTTTCAGAAATGAAGTTCAATTAGTCATGTCCTTATTCTGTCAAGTCTTGGGTCTGGATGATGATTGTCATGTCAATGAAGTCATCTTGGGTTTTTTATTAAAATGAGTTCAATGAGTGCTGAGTCTCATTCAGTTCATGTCTTCAGTATTGATGAGTATCTCGCTGAAATGATACATATCCAATTGAGTGAATTTCCAAAGGTCATATTTTTTAAGTTTCAAACTTATTTGCTAAACATGTTATTATGTTCAAATGTCACTGAATTGCAATTATTAAGTACCATCTTCTCTTCTGATTTGCCCAAGCAAATCAACATGTTCGAGTTTACCAATTCTATCATGTTAGAAATATACAAGATGATGTTTGACCAATTGTTTCCCCAAGTATTGGAGGATATGAAAAGCATGATGCAATCCTCACCTAAGGATAGGATCGGAGACTGGTTTTTGTACAAGGATTTAACTTTTTTAGAATATATGGTTTTACTGGAGATCCCTATAGGTTACCTTCTTTTCTTACTCCCATAATTTTTGCATTGGAGTATATGAGGTAGAGGGTGCACACAGAAGAAGAACACTTTGGAGATTTTAAGAAATCTTATAATATCAAATTCGCTCTCAAAGTTGGTCCTTTTATTTTTTTAAATAAAGGTGCTCTAGTGTTTATAGAAAAATTGTTGGAAAGTATGGAGTTTCAGAGGGAGCAAAGGGTAAATTATGATCCCTATCATATAATTTTCCTAATAAAACAGGCAAATAAAAATAAGCCGTTTGACCACCAAGTTGTTGAAGGCCTGGAGGAAGCCGCCAATTTGTTTCACTTTATGGAAGTTCCAGGATCTAATGAAAACACAAGCAATAAAGGGGTTGCAGTATCTCAAGTGATAGATGATTCTATTATTTTGATTAAAAGAAGTATTTCTGAAGTAGAGAGTATGGAAATAGCTGAGGATGCTTCACATAAAAAGGCCAAATTGTTTCAAGATGATAAAGCCTTAAGTGAAGTTATTTCAGATGATTTAAAAAGAGTTGTTTTAGTCTTTACAAAATCTGTACAGGTGAGTCGGTTTTCTTTTAAAGGTGTAGATAATTCTAAATCAGGCCCAATTTTCAAGTCCAAAGCAGAGCTCATGACCATTTATGTAGAGAAACAAAAGCAGTCCCTAGAAGAAATAAGGAATCAACTCCCACGGGTGAGGAGTTTAAATAATCCAAACACTTCCTTGGTTTATAGCAGGGACATAGAAATAAATACTTTTAAATTGGCCATGGTAAGTGATAAGAAGATGGCAGAAATGGAAGTAAGATTGGACAAGATAAGTGTACCAGATAAAATACAGCTACAAAAGCAAATGAGAGACATTATTTATTCAGATTTGTTGCAGGCTATGGTGAGAGTTAATAAGTTACAAATTTTTGTAGACAAGTTGGAAGTTCAGTTGAAACATGAGAGAGTCGAGAATAAAAATAATTCCATTCAAATAAAAAATATGCAAGAAGACATCATGAGCTCAGGAAATGAGAAAGGTAACACCCAGGCAATAAAAAAACATCTAGAAGAAAAGGACAACGCCCTCCAGGTATTGAAGAAAAGGTTGAACATCCCAAGCACAGAACATGTTCAATCATCGGAATTATTAACATTACAAGAGGAGAAGGACAAGATTCATCAAGACATGATGGAATATAAAGGTAAGGTCGTGAAATTACTATAAGAAAGAGATGTGTGGCAAGCAGAACGGAATGACTTACTAGCACAAATCTCATTGTTGAAAAGGGATCAAAATGAAGAAAAAGAAATCATGGAGGAACTAATGTGTCAGACTCCCACTGATGAGGACTTATCTATTGTGAATATTGAAAAACCTTTGAATGATTTTTTTGCAGATGACCTACTAGTGCCCATGTCCCATGTTAGTCTGAAAGATGAAGAGATAAAGGAATTGAAAGAGGAAAATGAAAAAGTCAAATCTGAACTAGCCAAAGTGACGGAGAATAAGAATAAAGTATTGCAAGATTAAAGTCAGCTACAGGAGAAATTTAATGAATTGAAGGAAAGAAACATAGGGAAGGGTCCTCTCCAGGGAGCAAAGCACATTATTTGGGATACATTATCCGTAGAAATTACTAAGTTCATGCACTGTTTAAACTTCATTGATGATCAAAGCATATTGATCAATTTGTCCAATCAAAGACTGAAGTTAGTAAATGAAACTATGGAGAGGAAACCCCTTGGTACAACTCAAAATGCATTAAATTTCTTAAATTAATTAACATAACAAAAACTGCATGATATAGAAGTGAAGGACAGAGTAGCAATGGTGCTGTTAGGAAAAAGGTTTATTCATAAGCACCATTTGATGAAGACAGTACAGGACAAAGTTGATGAAATGGTCTCATAGGTTAATGATTTCAAACAGGATTTCAAATAACTATTTGAAGACGGCCTTCCTTCCTTTTGGGACGAGGAAGGACGAATGTTTTCTCAAGCGCATTATCACAGCCTGTTGGTATGAAGTCGTATGGACCATTCTAAATTTGACGATTTGGAAAAGGGGCTGACGGGGAAAGTCATCGTGGATAAGCTGACCGAAGACTTTGAAATATTGCAAAAATTCCTAATCATCAAGGGAGGTTTTCCTAAAGTGTCTTATGAAGCATACATGGAGTTGGAGGTGTCCACTCGATAAATGGTTGAATATGATATTCCAAGAGTGGAGGAATGGAGAGCCATAGAAATATTCAGAAAAACAAAATATATCCTTCATTCATGAAGACAGGTGTTGTGCGCTGAGGAGCTTCTTGGATGAGCCTTGTTACCAAGTTGATTTTAATTTAATGATCTGTTAGGATCGAAGATAGTAGTTTATTCCTAGGAGTTAGGAATATAGTTACAAGACTTTGATTAAGCTGTTTATTCAATTATAAATCTTCTTGGAAGATGAATCATTTTATTGTATATATAAGTGCATTTATTTTATGAGATGGGGGTTGGAACCCATCCTGTTGTTGAATGTTTTGGAAGACATATATTTTTGAAGAGCAAAATTGAATGCGAATTAATTATCAGAGATTTCTAGGCCATTTATATTACAGTTTGTGCTTCTTTTCCCTTGTGATTGTTTTTTCCAGTGTTACACTCCATTC
>LPNX010405431.1:152418-184704 GCA_001517045.1 Pseudotsuga menziesii | reverse complement strand
CCTAGTTGGTTGTCAACTTTGGCATAAGGATTACAAAGAAGATTTCAATAGATACCCACTAGCCTAATGGGTAGGAAATGAACCTAAGCATCGGATATGTGATGACGCTTTCCATGTTAAATAGTTGACCAATTAAAGGCTCTGTCGCTTAAGTGACGCTTACTAAGGCTCCGTCACTTAACCGACGGTTATGAGAATAGTCGTCGCTTCACTGATGCTTGTGGCCACATTTACAACAAAAAAAATGTATCCTTGTGATTTTTGGTAAGTTTAAAAAGAGAAATCCATGTGTCGTCGGATTTTGGATCAAAATATAGTAGTGATTGAATACAATCTCTTGGGTGGCCACATAGAAAATAATAGGGATCCATCCCAACTTGAAGCTCTTACCATGAGCTCTCCCAAACACTCTGTTCAACATCAATGATATAAACCTATAAGGTGTCCTGAGAGTAGCTGTATCATACTCTCCTGATGGCCTGGTTCGAAAGTTCTTCCCAGGTATCATCATCCTCTTCACTGTTTCAACCAGGTCCAAGTTTATTTCTTTCAACCAATCTTTAGTTAGGTAAAACTGGGCTGGGGGTAGGTGATATGCCAATGAGACATAAACAAGACTGTAGGTAGCATATCCATGTTTGGAAGTATTGGATAAAATCACAGTGGTCACATCAAACTTAGGTAGAATCCAACTGATCACCTCTGAGCATGGGAACAACTCAGGTCTAGTGGCTATCTTCATAAGAGCCGACTTTTCTATGTTGGTATATATGGTCAATTCTTCAAATCCAGCACCAGACACATTTTTATTTGAAATCATCTGATATATTTCACCCCACTTATAATCAGGCTCTACCCCGGTGGTAGCTCTAGTGTCTTCATAGATATATTCTACCTTGGTAACGATTTCCACCTCAGGTTCTCCTTCAGCAACAAGGGCTTTCTTTTTTTGTCTCTTAGACATGTCACCTTTGAAGAAGTTGCCCTGTCATAAACCAAAATGCATTTAGGCTATTTGAGCTTTTAATCAGTATTCGAAGAATGAAGAAAAACTGTATAAACATTTACCTCTTCCATATTCACAACAGCTAAATCTATCAAAATGCAAATGCAAAATCGAGAATAACTAGCAAGAAAACTTCTGATTATGTCTGAAAAATCCTAATTCCATCTACAACTAACAATAATCATGATTGACAATATGCATTATTTAAACCAAAATGCAATCCAACCTCTTGCGCAAATCGAAACATCCCCATACAGTAATCGAAACACGTGAAACAAACCCTCCGGTGCCCAAGAAAATAGGGAACCTGTCTACTACAGGAAGAAAACTGAAAAACATCACCCCGGATGGCCATAAGCAATCCCAAAAAAAATGGTTCAGACAATGTAACGCTTTTTTGCACCAACCTCCTAATCAATTGGACCAGGATCGAAACTCCATAATGGCTCATACAAGCTCAAGGGAAAAAAACCCCCCACTGTAAATGTTGCGAAACTGACCAATACTCTACCTCGTAAGGATGCAATATCCAACTTAGACGACCAACTACAAATGGCGGGAACGACTAACTAGAGGACAAAACCCTAGTTCCAAAAATGATCAATAAAATAAAAAAAGGAGAAACCATGGTTGGCCTACCTGGCAAACAAACTGCAGTCAATGTGATGGTCTGAAAAATCCATGGCAGCACCCCAAACACACGAAATCCAGATAGCTAAGCATAGATGCACAGTTCAACACTGAGGACGGAGGCAGACATGAATTCACAAAGATAAACAATAAAATAATAACCGTCCCCCATATATATAGCTCTCGGTGAAAAAAATTGGCGGGAAAAAGATTCTTTCGGAAGGCGAAACAACTAAGGCATCGGGCGGTTAATTCATCAGAGAGCCGCAATGGCGAGCGACGGACATACTATAGGTTCCATAGCATAATAAAAACGTCGGCATAATAACACTAAACTGTAGCTTTGAACCTCAGAACCACTATCACATCAAATGACTAGTTCAAATGGAAGCCGCAACGACAGGCGTTATAAGGACCAAAAGTTCCGTAGACCAGTAAAAAATTGGAGAAAATCAAAACAAACCATCGGCGAAAGGAACAGCTAAATGGTGGATGGTTAGTCTTCTCCAGAGCCGCAATGGCGGGTATCAAATGGACTATGGACTCCGTGGAAATCCGAGAACATCGCCGATTAGGACAACCAAAAACTAATCCCCTGCTTAAAAGTCAACATAGTCCCAATAGTGAGAAAAGAAAAAATCAAAAACCTCGCGGGATCGGCAAAACTAAAGGCCTCCGTCGGAGTGCTTGCAATTTGCCAGCCGAAATGGCGGCAACACAAAGGACTAATGCTCCGATGGTGATGAAACCAAAATGCCGAAATAAAATAAAACAAAAAAGCGCATTGGCGAAAAACAAGGCTTTAACACATATTTCATTAAATTTGTAATTATTTAGTGGATCTAGAATTTAGAAATTCCGCTAGATTGAGTTCTTTCAAAATGAGGAAAAGTCATATCCTTTGAGTCCTTACACAATTTCTATTAATATTATTTATAGTTTGTATTAAATGTTAAGTTGATTAAATTATTTTATGACATAATACCAACATTGTATTTGTTACTACAACAATTATAAATATTGTCATAGTAATTATTTTTTTCTTTGTTGAGTATGTTGTTTTATTTTTGGAAGTTGGCACCACTTATAATCAAAACGAAAAAAATATTTTATGACTTTAAAGTCTAAGTTTTACCCTTGTAATGATTAAAATAAATTATGAATTAAAATAGCAACATAATTTATTATTATTGTTGTTGGTATTGGTAGTGACTTAAAAACTAAGTTGATGAATGTTTACTTTATGAATAATAGAATAACGTGAGAAATTTAATTAATGATATTGATGTAAGTAAAGCCTCCATTATTTATTAATATTAATTATTTTAACAATCAAAGTCAATTATGAACTAAAATAGCATTAGTTGAGTACAGCTTGATTTTTTTCATATACAAGAGGAAAGGGGGAAAACCAACATAACTAATTATTGCAAGTGTTCATTATTTATTTATGAAGTATTTCAACAATGTGTTCAATTGAAAAGAGCATAATAATAATAATAATATAATAATATATTTTTAAGTTCACCGCCAAGCGAGACACCAATATTTATATTATCATTAAGATTTTATATCATCTATTAATTTATGTTAGGGCACGGAGGAATCGAACCACCATTGTCCTGCCACCATTGTCCTGCTTGTAATGCAGGTGCTCTTCCATTGAGCTACACCCTTTACAACATGAGGGGATAGGGATTGTGTTAACACCTATATTACACCTTTCTAATCCTATGTGACAAATCAAAATGATGAAAGTATTAGACTTTGATTCTTTCAAAATGATGAAATTCTTAGACTTTGATTCCTTACATAATTTCTATAAATATTATCTATAGTTTCTATTAAATGGTAAGTTGATTAAGTTTATGTAATGGCATTAATATTGTATATGTTACTATGATTAAGCAATTGAATTATAATTTGATATGGTAACTAGTACATTGTTGGTGTTGACTCTCCTATACTAGTAGAAGGTTGGCACAATTTTAGAATGACCCATTTAAAAACTTTTTAATGACATAATACAAATGTGTTTGGTACTATAACAATTTTAATTCTCGACATAGCAAGTAATATTGTATGTGTTGAGTATAATGTTGTAATATATTAGAAGGTTGGAAACATTTTACAAGTGACAAGAAAAACTATTATATATTAAGTGTTACTATGCTAAGTTTATTATTTTAACGATCAAAATCAATTATACGTTAGAATAGAAATATAATTTATTTATATTCTATTATTTATATTTTCTAATAAAAGTTAAGTTGATCAATGATTATATCACGAAAAATAGGTTGTAGAAGATTTTTTTACATATTATTATGAATTTTATTTGATGACATTAATAATCAATGTTTGTTGCTATTATTATCTTGAAATTTCATTTAATTGAAATTATGTTAACTAACGTGTCTAGGTTGAGTTACCATAGTAAGTCTAAGTCTTTTTTGAGTATGATGTTTTACTTTTGGAAGTTGGCACCACTTGATAGTGGACAAGAGAAAATATGTAGTATTGTGTCAATACTTGGCTATTGATTTTCGGGATTAAGCTATGTGAAAGCTTTTCAAACCATAATGAATTTTACGTTGTTCCCTCGATGATCATGCGTGGTGTGCCCACTTAAAATGTTGGTTTGAAAAACTCATTGACAACTTAATCCAGAAAATATTCACAATAATGACAAATTGTGAAAGCCTACACTCTGAAAATGTTACTACTTTGTCTTTGTTGAGTATAAGATATTGCACTAATACAAAGTTCGCACCACTTTAAAATCTACAAAAGAAAATATAATATTAATTAGAATGCAACATAGTAGAACAATTAAATTTATATCAATTATAATAACAAATAATAGGGAAAAATCACTTCAAACCTTATTGCAAGTGCCTTACATTTATTCACAGAGGAAGTCTAGAAGATGTTTTAAGGTTCATTATTGAATACGATTATGCACATTTGATATAGTGACATGTTGATTTTATGTAAAAAACAAATTGAAAAGTTAAATATTGAATGGTGTTTTTTAATTCACATAAAGTACCATCACATGAATTAACATAGAAGTTGAACCAAAATTTTTCATATTGGTAAATAACATAAAATTCCTCAAAAAAAGGCTTGAAGAGAATATTTGATATACAACAAACATTGAAAAGTGTTTCTTCTTGTATATTAATAACTCGTTCAAAGAGAAAATTACATTCATGAATTATCTCCACCTAATCTCTTTATATTCAGTCAAGCAACCAATTACAACTTGTACACCACATTTATTTATCTTGGTCTTCCTGCAATCTTCTTTATTTTGCATCCATGCCCAAACTATGGTATTAACTGGAATATATCCAAGTCATGTGTCATCAAGGTTTGGTACCCAATATTGTTCTAAAATTTTCCCTTGTATTTCCCTAAACTAGGCTTCCATCAATCAACCTTTACATGAAGAGTCTCACTTTCATCATTCTGGAAGATATATGAGGTGGTTTTTTCCATCCAAATCATCTCTCCTTCATCCTCAGTTCATGATCTAACTAGCAACATCTTTCCTTTCTCAACTTTAATCATAGCATTGAATCTTGGCTTTAGCTTGTTGCACTTGGGTCCAACATATACCAGTTCATTCGTCACATTATCAAAATCTCCATCCATAATACTTATATTACATGCAATGCATTATGATCAGCATTAAATCTCACATGGATTAAATTGTCTTTATGATGCAATGTATTTGATGATAACGTCTAACCTAAATTAAAGCTAACATGATGTTACTAATTAATGATTGATTTTCTGGATTAAGTTATGTGAAATCTTTTCATTCCACAATGAGTTTTTCATTGTTTCCGTAACAAGCATGGGTGGAGTGTCCACTCAAAAGGTTGGTCTAAAAAACGTTCACATGGTTTAATCCAGAAAATCAATCACAATGATGACAAACCGATAAAATCTGCACACTCAAAATTTTAGTAGTGTATTTATTGAGTATAAGTTAATATACTAGTACAAAGTTGGCACCACTTTAAAGTCTACACGAGAAAATATAATTATGAATTTGAATGCAACATAGTATTTCAATTAAAGTTATATCAACTATAATAACGAATAATAGGGAAAACACACTTCAAACCTTATTGCAAGTTCCTTGCATTTATTCACAAAGCAAGTCTTTAAGATGTTTTAAGGTGCATTCACATAAAGTATCATCACATGAATTAACATTGAAGTTGAACCAAAATTTTCATATATGTAGCAAATAATATAAAATTCCTCAAAAAGTAGCTTGAAGAGAATATTTGATATACTACAAACATTGACAACTTTTTATTCATGTATATTAATTAGTCATTCAAAAAACAAAATTACATTCATGAATCATCTCCACCTATTCTCCTTATATTTTCTCAAGCAAATCAAGTACAGCTTGAGGATGAAGATTTCCATAGTTAATCATAATGACAAAGAGAGTTTACGGAATTAAATTGTGTGTATTGAAGCATCCCTACATTTCAAGTGGACACTCCTCCAATCATCAGGGGAACAAAATGAAAAGCTCAAAGTGGCATTGAAGAGAGTGAGCAAAAGCTAATAATAAATAAGGTAAGGGTTTTGTACATGCATTAATGAATATAATTATGTACATTTTATATAATGAGATGTATGTATCTAAAAGACAAATTGAAAAGTTAAAATTTGAATGGTGTTATCTAATTCGCATAAAGTATCATCACATGAATTAACATTGAACTTCAAGTGAAATTTTCATAGATGCAGTAAATAATATAAAATTCCTCAAAAAGTAGCTTGAAGAGTACTTATTATACTACAAACATTGAAAAATGTTTCTTCATGTATACTAAAATTCATTCAAAAAGAAAAATTACATTCATGAATCATCTCCACCTAATCTCCTTATATCCGCTCAAGCAAATCAAGTACAACTTGTACACATTTATTTATCTTGGTCTTCTTGTAAACTTCTTTCTTTGGCATCCATGCCCAAACTATGGTATTAATTGGAACAAATCCATGTTCTGTGTCATCAGGATTTGGTACCTAATATTGTTCTAAAAATTTTCCCTTGTATTTCCCTGAGCTAGGCTGCCACCAATCAATATTTACATGAAGGGTCTCATTGTAATCATCCTAGAAGATATCTAAAGTGGCTTTTCCATCCAAATCATCTCTCCTTCATCCTTATTTCCTGATCTAACAAGCAACATCTTTCCTTTATCAACATCAATGATGGGATCGAATTTTGGCTTTGGCTTGTTGCACTTGGGTCCAACATATACTGGTTCATCTATCACATTATAAAAATCCCCATCTATAATACTTGATATTGCATGGACTACATTACCATCAACGTTAACATTTTTCCTTGTCTTGGGCCAAAAATCATCAGAATAAGAATCACTTTCATCCAAGGGTGTATGGTCATTGTAGATTCCATCTAATGCATCAAGAGCTATTTTCCAATACTCCAGTTTTTTATTCCATTCCTCTATAACATTTGGTGAATTCTCATTACCAATAGTCTCTTTCCACGTTTTTATGTATGATGTTATTCCTTCCTTCAGTTCTTTTAAATAAACATCATTGTCTTTAGGACGTAAGAGAGATGGCTTTTCTTTGGGAAATATAGGTCGACCTTCATCATCTATATTCCACAACTCGATTGGTTCTAACCACTAAATGTCTATGATGGATTCTTTATACCTCATAACTGAAACATCACTGAGTACAAGAAATTGGAAGTACTAGATATTAAGATGTCCAACTAGTGCATTTTTCCCCTCCTTGATGTACCCAGTAAGAAAACTTTTGAAGTCATACACTTTGTCAATATGTTTAGGTGGAAACACCTGTTTTTCTTCTATTGTGTGATATGTATCCATCATCTCAGGTAAAGAATATATATCTTTACTTTTCAAGTTGGAAGACATCCTTCTGTAGGTTCCATCTATGTCTTCATGGGTGTGCCCCACAAGCAAGAACCCAACCTCAATAGTGATAAAGAAACCAAGTGCAGTTAATAGTGATAGAAACATGAAAACATAACGATTCTTATTATCACTAGCTGCATTGTCCAACTGTAACAAGAAATGTGGAGGAAGAGGTTTAAAATCATGATTTTTATTTTTTGATCTTCCATTTAAAGATAGGAAAGCATCCGTGTACACTCTACATTTTGAGTAAATAGAGTTTTGAAGTAATGCATTTGAAAGTGGGTTTCTTGAACTTCCACTCTCATAAAGGAAATCACCATACATATAAAGGTGTGGGTCTTCAAGGTCCCTCAATCAATTTGCAAGAGATGTAATGGTAAATTGTGATCCCATGTGTACAAATGGTAGGGAGAAATGACCAAAACCTCCTGTGTTATGCCCATGTGTTAGCATACCTGTCAATGACAAACCCAAGTTTGTTCCTGCAATAGATTTTGATTTGACACATAATCTTGGGATTGAAGTATTTGTTTTGTCCATTTTATCATGGATAATTCTCAAGTATTCCTTTGGATACCGCTCTGACATAATTATGTGGGAATAGTAGCAATATCTTCCACACATAACAATTTTGTTATGTTTCTTCAATCTAGCTCGTGCCTTTTCTTCCAGCTCTTTTGTTGTCGATGCCTTCATCTATGCTTTCAACATGATACATTCACTACATTTGTTGAAGTTAGTGTTCTTTGATAATTCCACATTTGGAAAATGAGTATTCCAAATCTTGCTCATTGTTCGTTGTGATATTGATGGAAAATTGAGCTCTTGAAGAGCCTCATTGATCTCTTTTAACAATGAACTTTGGGTGTACGTTGATGGAAGCAATCTTAAAGGAGTATATGTTCCATCTTATTCAACTTGTTGTGTTTAGTTCAGTGAAAAATATGAATTATCCATTACAATTTTGTGCAATATGTCTATGGCTGCCATAGTATGTGCACATGCTTTGCATTTGTTGGTGTTACCATGAATTCCTTTGACATGTCCTTGTTAAAAATAATGTTGGTAAGTATAGAAGTTGCTTTGAGTAATATTATGTATATTGTACCATGCTTTCTTACAAATAATATCTCCATTGAACCTCATGTCCTTTACTTTCCTAATAGTAGGAGGTAGGCCTTGTCCATGCCTCTTTGACATGATTGTGTTGGAAAGGAGTGAATTCAAGACAAATTCCCTAATACCATTTTTACTTAAGAGTTTGATACCCCTTCTAGCAGCTGCAATGGTTGTCCTACCCAAATGTTGAAGATAATCTTATTTGCAACATTGATCCACTGCCAAAAGTCAGATTTATTTCTCTTCATCTCTCTGTATTTGAAAGTTTCAAACATTTTTGTAGCCACAACTCGTTTAATCCTTTTATATGGCCTCGTTACATGCATAGCAATTGAGTATGGATATTTTTCATTATAAAGATCACCATCCCATGTGTTTAAGGGACTTGTGTCCTGTATAAGATCCCATACCGCCATTTCCTTGGGTGTCTCCTTGAAATTTTCATTCACCCTTAAAATATCACCTTCATTGTCCACCAACTTATTTATTGGTCATCTAAACAAATAATGTATAGAATTATCCCCAATCCTACATCTTTCACAATTTCTATCTATGTCTTCCACAAAAACATTGAATTCCTTTTCACCTAACATTTCACCCTCAACCATGTCATCCTCTCGGACATTAACTATGATCCCTTTAGCAATGGACATGCTTGTTCCCGTGCATTCATGTGTAAGATAAACCTTTTTACATGTGAATGTAAGCCTATCTTGGGGAGTATTTACTGGATGATGATGACAATGAGGTTCCAAATCTAACTCTGGCCAAATCTCATAAGATCCCAATGCACCCCCTAGTGTATTCTCAAATCCTGTTGGATGTGGCAAAAGAGAATCATGTTTTAACACCTTCTCAATGTTAACCACTATGGATCCTTTATTTACCATCCTTCCATGCACCTTATGACCACTCTTTGTATTGAATATGGATCCTTCACCCACCTTCACTCCACATTGCAAAATATCTACTTTGTCTCCAATAGAAATGTAGACGAGACATTTGCACCTATATAGTAAATTAAACAAACTTAGTATTTGCTAAAAAAAAACAAGCATTGTACTATCAAAAACACTTAACATGTGCTTCAAGATTTTGATTTACCTTTGTTATGCCTCAAATCTATGATCTTCCATGGATGTAAGTCCCCTTCATCAACATCTTCCACAATCAAATGTGGTTCAATGACATTAATTATCAAAACCATAACATATCCTACATTAAGCCTTTCTCCACCATAATGAGTTGTAGTCTCTATAAATTCAACCCTTCCTAGTCCAATTACTTGACTATTAATTAGGAGGTCAACATAGTCCAATAACTAATGTGTGTTAGCTTTCATAAGGTATTTTTATATCTTTTTAACAACATTGTAGAATGAGTGAAATCTAGCTGGAGTTAGCTTTCAACCTTAAACCGTTGCATGGTGAATGAAATCTAATGTGTGTTAGCTTTCATAATGTAGTTTTCTATTTAGCACAATTAGGTTGTCATCAATAAAAATGCACCATGTTAGAAATCAAGCTAGAGTTAGCTTTCATTCTTAAAACATTGCACGGTGAGTAATAACTAATCTATGTTAGTTTTAGTAAGGTAGTTTTTCATCTAACACAACCACATTGTCATCAAATACATTACACCATGATGCAAATTTAGCTCGAGTTAGATTTCCTTCTAACGACATGGCACGATGAGTGAAACCTAATGTGTGTTAACTTTCATAAGGTAGTTTTCCATCTAATACAGTCACATCGTCATCGATCACATTGCACCGTGATGGAAATCTAGATGGAGTTTGCTTTCATCCTTAAATCATTGCATGGTGAGTGAAATCTAATGTGGGTTAGCTTTCATAATATAGTTTTTCATCTAGCACAACCACATTGTCATCAATCACAATGCACCATCATGGAAATCTAGCTAGAGTTAGCTTTCATTCTTAAAACATTGCACGGTCAATAAAGCTAATGTGTGATAGCTTTCATAAGGTAGTATTCATCTAACACAGCCACATTGTTATCAAATACATTACACCATGATGGAAATCTAGTTGGAGTTAGATTTCCTTCTAACGACATGGCACTATAAGGGAAAGCTTATGTGTGTTAACGCGTTACACCATAATGGAAATCTATATGGAGTTAGCTTTCATTTTAACATGGCATGATGAGTGAAAGCTAACGTGTGAGTTAGCTTTCATAAGTTAGTTTTCCATGTAACACAACCACATTGTCATCAATCACATTGCATCGTGTTAGAAATCTAGTTGGAGTTGGCTTTCATCCTTAAATCGTTGCACGATGAGTGAAATTTAATGTGTGTAAGATTTCATACTGTAGTTTTCCATCTATGACAACCATATTGTCATCAATCACAATGCACCATGATGAAAATCTAGCTAGAGTTAGCTTTCATTCTTAAAACATTGCACGATGAGTAAAGCTAATGTCTGTTAGCTTTCATAAGGTAGTTTTGCATCTAACACAACCAAATTGTCATCAAATACATTACACCATGATGGATATCTAGTTGGAGTTAGCTTTCATTCTAACAACATGGAACTCTAAGGGAAAGTTTATCTGTGTTAGCTCATTACACCATGATGAAAATCTAGTTGGAGTTAGCTTTCATTTTAACATGGAACGATGAGTGAAAGCTAATGTGTGTTAGCTTTCATAAGGTATTTTTTCATGTAACACAACTGCATTGTCATCAAGCACATTGCACCGTGTTGGAAATCTAGTTGGAGTTAGAATTGTTGGAAATCTAACTGGACTTAGATTTCATCCTTAAATCATTGCACGGTGAGCGAAATCTAATGTGCGTAAGCTTTCATAGTGTATTTTTTCATCTAGCATAACCACATTGTCATCAATCACAATGCACCATGATGAAAATCTAGCTGGAGTTAGTTTTCGATCTTAAAACATTGCAAGGTAAGTAAAGCTAATGTCTGTTAGCCTTCATAAGGTAGTTTTCCATTTAACACATCGACATTGTCATCAAATACATTACACCATGATGAAAATCTAGCTGGAGATAGCTTTCCTTCTATTAACATGGCACTAAAAGGGAAAGCTTATATGTGTTAGCTTATTACACCATGATGGAAATCTAGCTGGAGTTAGCTTTCCTTTTAACAACATGGCACGATGAGTGAAAGCTAATGTGTGTTAGCTTTCATAAGGTAGTTTTTCATGTAACACAACCACATTGTCATCAATCACATTGCCGCGTGTTGGAAATCTAGCTGAAGTTAGCTTTCATCCTTAAATACTTGCATGGTGAGTGAAATCTAATGTGTGTAATCTTTCATAGTGTATTTTTCCATCTAGCACAACCACATTGTCATGAATCACAATGCACCATGATGGAAATCTAGTTGGAGTTAGCTTTTGTTCTTAAACCATTGCACGGTGAGTAAAAGGTGATGTGTGTTAGATTTAATAAGGTAGATTTCCATCTAACACTAGCACATTGTCATCAAATACATTACACCATGATGAAAATCTAGCTGGAATTAGTTTTCCTTCCAAAATGGCACTATAAGTGAAAGCTTATGTGTGTTAGCTCATTACACCATTATGAAAATCTAGATGGAGTTAGTTTTATTTCTAACAACATAGCACAATGAGTGAAATCTAATGTGTGTTAGATTTCATAAGGTAGTTTTCCATCTAACACAATCCGATTATGACATTGCATCGTGATGGAAATCTAGCTGGAGTTAGCTTTGAACCTTAAATCGTTGCATTGTGAGTGAAATCTAATGTGTTACATTTCATAATGTAGTTTTCCATTTAGCACAACCACATTGCCATCAATCAAAATGCACCATGTTGAAAATCTAGCTAGAGTTAACTTTCATTCTTAAAACGTTGCATGGTGAGTAATAGCTAATGTGTGTTAGATTTCGTAAGGTACTTTTCCATTTAACACAGTCACATTGTCATCAAATACATTACACCATGAAGAAAATATAACTGGAGTTAGCTTTTCTTTTTAACTACATGGCACAATGAGTGAAAGCTAATGTGTGTTAACTTTCATAAGGTAGTTTTTCATCTAACACAGCCACATCGTCATTGATCACATTGCACCGTAATGGAAATCTAATTGGAGTTAGCTTTCATCCTTTAATCATTGTGCGGTGAGTGAAATCTAATGTGAGTTAGCTTTCATAATGTATTTTTCCATCTAGCACAACCACACTGTCATCAATCACAATGCACCATCATGGAAATCTAGCTATAGCTAGTTTTCGTTCTTAAAACATTGCACGATGAGTAAAGCTAATGTCTGTTAGCTTTCACAAAGTAGTTTTCCATCTAACACAACCACATTGTTATCAAATACATTACACCATGATGGAAATCTAGCTGGAGTTAGCTTTCCTTCTAACAACTTGGCACTATAAGGGAAAGCTTATGTGTTAGTTCATTACACCATGATGCAAATTTAGCTTGAGTTAGCTTTCCTTCTAACAACATGGCACGATGAGTGAAACCTAATGTGTGTTGACTTTCATAAAGTAGTTTTCCATCTAAAACAACCCACATTGCACCTTGTTGGAAATCTAGTTGGAGTTAGCTTTCATCCTTAAATTGTTTCATGGTGAGTGAAATCTAATGTGTGTAAGCTTTCATAGTGTAGTTTTTTATCTAGAAAAACCACATTGTCATCAGTCACAATGCATCATGATGGAAATCTAGTTGGAGTTAGCTTTCGTTCTTAAAACATTTCATAGTGAGTAAAGCTAATGTCTGTTAGCTTTCATAAGGTAGTTTTCCATCTAACACAGACACATTGTTATCAAATACATTACACCATAATGGAAATCTAGTTGGAGTTAGCTTTCCTTCTAACAACATGGCACTATAAGAGAAATCTTAAGTGTGTTAGCTCATTACACCATGATAGAAATCCAGTTGGAATTATCTTTCATTTTAACATGGCACGATGAGTGAAAACTAACATGTGTTAGCTTTCATAAGTGAGTTTTCCATGTACACAACTACATTGCACCGTGTTAGAAATCTAGCCGAAGTTAGCTTTCATCCTTAAATTGTTACACTATGAGTGAAATCTAATGTGTGTAAGATTTCATATTGTAGTTTTCCATCTAGGACAACCACATTGTCATCAATCACAATGCACCATGATGGAAATCTAGCTGGAGTTAGCTTTCATTCTTAAAACATTGCACGGTGAGTAAAGCTAATGTCTATTAGCTTTCATAAAGTAGATTTTCATCTAACGTGACCCTATTGTCATCAAATACATTACATGATGGTGGAAATATAGCTGGAGTTATATTTCATTCTAACAACATGGCACTATAAAGAAAAGCTTGTGTGTTAGTTCATTACACCATGATGGAAATCTAGCTGGAGTTAGCTTTCCTTTTAACAACATGGCACAATGAGTGAAAGCTAATGTGTGTTAGCTTTCATAAGGTAGTTTTCCATCTCACACAACCACATTGTCATCAATCACATCGCATCACGAAGGAAATCTATCTAGAGTTAGCTTTCATCCTTAAATTGTTGAATGGTGAGTGAACTCTAATTTGTGTAACCTTTCATAATATAGTTTTCCATCTAGCACAACCACATCGTCATCAATCACAATGTACCATGATGGAAATCTAGTTGGAGTTATATTTCCATCTTAAAACATTGCACGGTTAGTAAAAGCTAAAGTGTGTTAGCTTTCATAAGGTAGTTTCCATTGACACAACCGCATTGTCATCAAATACATTACACCGTGATGAAAATATCACTAGAGTTAGCTTTATTTTTAACATGGCACTATGAGTGAAAGCTTATGTGTGTTAGCTCATTACAATATTATGAAAATCCTACATATCCTACACTCCTAAAGGAAACGGGTTTGAATTTTGATTGCAGACCCTGACACCCATAGGGAAGAATAAGTCGTTCCAAGGTTTTTGTAAGAGTTCGAATCAATAAGAGAGGAACAAATCAATGAAAATATGACTTTAGCTTTTTTCTTTTTGTTTGCATAAGAATGGTTAAAAATATTTGTTAAAATTGCAATTTTGGATAAATGATATTGTTGTTTTAATATAGTAATGGCTTCAGCACCATGGAATATTATTACTACAATTGATTGTCCAATGTTAACATATGGTATCGACAATTTCATCAATCCAACATAATTATTGTTAAATTTCAACCCAAAATAGAATTTCCTTCCTGTAGTAACAAAAAAAAAGACCAATTCATAACACATTTAGAGTATAGTCAAATACAATAAATTGACAAGACAGAGTCAGAAGACTCTAAGAATCAAAATAACTAGAGGCAGATTTAATTTGCTCAAAAAAAAATTGAAGAAAAAATAACTTATACTTTTACTATTCAATTAAGATTCAAGAATTATATATCCAAGTATTTATGCAAAGAGTCTTAGTGTAACTGAAGCAATAATAATAAATATCAACTAGACCATGTGGTTAGCTTGAATTTCTGTAAAAATTGTATGCATGCAAAATACTTGGAAATGACTTCCTAGAGAACATTGATTCTTGAATCTGAGGAAAAGACACAAGTTGTTTCACACAAGTTTGTTTAAAAAAAATATATAGAATATATTTCAACGCAAAAACAAGAGTGCAACTCATGCTCATCTGTAACTCTCTTAAGTGAAGTTGAAAATTCTAGCTTAGAAAAAGAGTTAAGACTTAAAGCCAATTAGTCTTGTCAGGAGCCTTGAGAACCCTGTAATAGATGGAAAATGCAAGAAACTTGTGAAGTTAAGTAATACTCTATTCATTGCACTTGTTGCGAGAAGTCTATGTCACTTTCATTTTTTATTTACTATTTGCAAACTGTATACGTTTATTGTCCAATATGCATCTGATAAATGAAATTTTGTATTGAATGGGGCAATGGAATTCCTGTATTGAATTCTATTGGATGGGGCAATGGAATTCCTAAGATGTGAATTTCAATTAAGTGTCACAGATAACCAAATTCGAATTGAGATTTTTACTATTTGAAACTCTCAAGAAGCTCCATTGAGGATTTTAAAAAATTGGAGCATGACTATTGATTATTACCCAAATGTAGAGTGGACTATTGATTTCTAAAAGAAGTGCAAACGATAACTTTGAACCATCTTTGACACATTTTGCCACTGGTGTTATGTTTTGGACAAAGTCTAAATGCAACCTTGGCAAGCCAGTTATTGTGTTAGATCTTGATGCTTGAACAGAACCATAGCTCAAAAAGGGTCCGACATTAATCAAGGTGGTATCAATACACGAACTCAAGCCTAGTACACATCTTAATGAAATTGTTGTAACAATGATGAGTGCAAGTTAGTAATGTGACAAGTAATTAAGTCAGTTTCAATTCTCCAATTATAAATACCTTGCAGCCATGGTAAGGAGTATACAGTAGATCGTCCCATAAGCCATTCTAACATGCAAGTTTATTAGATTAACTATTTAATTCATTAAGACAGGATATTGGCAAGTCCTATGCAATGATATAGATCTTATTTGGAGTTCATCCGTTCTTGTATCATGGAACCATTGATCAACTGCCATTCTGTCATATTAGTATATCTCATGCTAATGCTGCAACACTCTTAAGTGAGCTCCAGAATTCCCAGTTAAGAATTTAAAATACATACTTCTTTAGATTTTGTCAAGAATCTTCAATAAATCCTCAAGAAACTCTAAGTTGGAAGATGATGACTGACTATGTAATCTAATTTGGATTTTATCAATTCTTTTATCTTGGATGACCATCTGCCATTCTATCATATTAGTAATCTCTCGTGCTAATTTTGTAACACTCTTAAGTAAGCTCTAGAATTTCCAGTTAAGATAAATTTAGCAGACATACTTCTTTAAATTTTATAAAGAATCTTCAATAAACCCTCAAGAAACAACAAGCAGGAAGCTTATGACTATGTAAATTGATCATCAAATGAATCGACATCTTTTTGCATTTTTTATGTTTTTGCATATGAATATGTTACACTATGTGAATGTTATGGATGTGAAATCATTAAAAGAAATATACATACACACTGAATTGAAGGTCATTTCAATAATTGAGAGCATCTTCAAGACTGCCAA
Source organism: Pseudotsuga menziesii (assembly GCA_001517045.1). Lineage (NCBI taxonomy): Eukaryota > Viridiplantae > Streptophyta > Pinopsida > Pinales > Pinaceae > Pseudotsuga > Pseudotsuga menziesii. The sequence goes on along the minus strand of LPNX010405431.1, from coordinate 167,879 downwards.
ATGTCAACTTCATCTTGTAGACAAAAGAAGCAGATAGCATACCAAGGGACAAATAGTATGCTCACAAATTTGATGATGTCCAACTTTTAAAAACTGCTTAATATGTAATCACTCTATGTTGAAGGTTCGTCTGATAAAGAAAAGCCTGAAATAGTTGCTACTCCAATAGACTAGTACTCTGCTTCAGATAGCCCAAACCATTGTCAGCTTACAATTCCAATTCAAATTCCTTGCAATACATTACATAGATTTGGAAATGACAACTACACAAGTCAATGTAGGGGTGAGGTGTAACTCAAAGAAAGTGTAGTTCTAAGTTGTTAAGATAAAAATCAAGTATTGTTGTGAGAAAATTATATTTTAAAACACAAAATTGAAGACTTGAAGAGGAGCTGGCCTAGTGGTTTCAACTTTCTTCTAGTTTGTGGTTTTCAAGGATCATTATATCAACTCAAATAGGCTCATATAGCTCCCACTATGCCTTTTTTGGTCCCACTAAGGGGAATATACCACATTCAAAGAAACTAGGGCCTCAATGTACAAAGACTTTCTCATCATAATTCCATTTTCAGATTATATATCTATGTTAAGTGTCAAATCCCAGCACAAACCAAGTTAGTAATCTGGTGAATTAGAGAATTGATCAAGTCAAGCAGAATTGAGCTAAAGTCTCTCATGCTAAAAATAATCTTTAATTATAATCATTTAGGCTATAGAGGCATGGATTCTGTGTATTATCCAACAATAACAAAGAAACTAAAATAAACTAAACTGCATTACAGCAATATCAATATATCAATATATGTCAATTGGGTTTAGCATGGGCAGTTGTTAGGAGTGTTGTCTTCACCACTCAGGTTCAATTCCCTCAACTGAGATGTTGAGCTCTTGAATGGGTATATTGTTGTAGCAGCCTTGAGCCCTATCTTGAAAGAGTCTCAAGCTTTTGCAGAACCCAGCTTACCCTAGGTACTGTCCTCAGAATGAAGAGAAGTGCCTGGTGGGTTTCCCCATGATCTGTATTTCATGGAATAAGAAAAACAAGAGCATATGTAGTCAATGTCTGAAGAAAAAAAATCTTTTTGTAATCAAAAGAAAGAAACATCAATAAGCTTCCATTTTAAAATACCTTAAACATTACTGTTCTTGTGGATAGCGGCAATAATTAAAATATAAAATAAATCAAGTTGAACTACACAATGTGTCACATTTCAATAAATTTAATATAGGCCAATTACATGCCTTCTGTGACAGTTCAATATACCATCTGCCAGTTGTTCTGATAAGAGTACATTGAAAAAGCCTCAAACGTATGGAATACTCCATCAAAGGGTTCTCAAGGCACTTGCAAATTCCACTGAATAGTGTACCTCCATAATTATGTGTGATATTATGCTTTCAAAAGAGCAGAATTCGAGTTTCCTTTTATGTTTCCCATATTTTTGACAAAATAAACTAGATTGAAAATCACTTTTCCTCAATGGTCCTTTGGATTAAAGACTATTAAACATTGAAAACAAAAGATGAATAATGTACAATGTGGAAAACACTTGGTGGCTCAGTATTTTATCAAAATGGGATTTGCACAGTATATATGTCTAACATCACCTTCTAACCACATAATCCATTGTTGGTCATCAAGTTTGCATAATTGGTTAACCTCTTAACAGTCCCAAATCAATTCCTCATTTACTATTGTTAACCTTACTCTAGCATTTACCCTAAGTTCCTAACCCCCCTTAAGACCTAACGTTTTCTTATTTTCTCATCTAACCATTCAAAACCTAATCTGATACTACATCTGATTTTCATAAATCTAGGGATAACATTGAAGCATGTCGTTTAAAATATTTTCAAACTCTTTTCTCTAAAAAAAATGTTCTTCTCAGACCTATATAATATAAGCATGAAGTTGGGCAAGAGATAATACTTTTAGAGGAATAGTCTTATCTTTTAGAAACTGTTCAATAGCATCAGGAACATTTCCTGGAAAACTATGAAGATGAAACTTTAAGAAATCAAGTTTGTCTACATTGCCCGAGGAGATAAGGAGATTTTTCATATAACAAAAATATTGTTCATGCTGTTGAAAATCACATAACCTTTAAGACATAAAAAAGAGAGGCTAGGTGATCATAATCTTCATCATCGTCTAGGCCATAAAATTGTCTACCAATTGCTGATAGAATTTGTTGGTAAACATCAATAGCAACAAGCATGCCATCTCTAGTTTCTTATGGAAACCAATGCCACCATTCATGGGCAAGTCCAGAAAATCATGAGAACTTCTAATTGGATTGCAAGTTGATGAGTTGAAAATGGAGGGTCTTGAGATTTTGTATATGTTACATAATTACCCAAGAGATCAATATAATATTGTACCCCATACCTATTTTGGAAAGCTATGTTCGAATAGGTTGCGCTGGAATCCGTGAGATTAGTTTATTCATATTACTAATTCCAAAATGGGATTTATGGCAAGTGGTACAATAAGGTATACTACCTCAATCATTATTGTGTCCATACTCGGATTAGAAGGAGATGGACCTAATGGAGGATGAGTAGGAGGAAAAGGAGGAGGAAGAATAAACAACGAATGGCTACAAGAACTAGATTCTTCTTGCTTAGGAATATGAATCATTTGCAGATATTTTTTAGGCAAATATTTTCACATATTTTTAAATTCAAAAACTAGATACTTGATTTCTTGAATATCTTTATTAGTAGTTCCAAAATCAAAATCTGGATGTTTGTCTTCTTCTATGCTCATATTCCTAAAGGAGTATCGTTTTGAGTGTGTGAGCGTATGGACTTTAGAAGCTACTTGAATAGTATACTGGCTAATTGTTTTTATTTGTTGGGTTAAGCTTTGCATGTTTTCCTAACATTCTTCCTAAGGCATCTAGTCTTCTTTCTATATTTGTGGTTGCAATTTCTATATCTTTCATTATTTCTTTAGTATCCTTGTTCACATGCTAAAGAAACTCCATTTCAGTATTCAATAATGAGATATGCTCTTTCTCTTCTTTTACAGACTTCTTTAACTAAATAATATCTAAATTAAAGTGATATCATCTAGATTAGTTGTTGTGAGTTAATGCTGCAAGATCCCGTAATTAGCTAGTTTTATATCATTGGAAACTGTCTCAAAGACTGCAAAAGATCTATGACTCAAATATTCTCTCTTTATAGTTCCATCTTTACTATCAAAGCCCCTCCTTTTTTTTTCATTTTTCATTTTTAATGAAATCCTTATAATCTAGTGTTACATACCATTTCTAGGAGAGGTTAATACAACTCTTGATTACTGTCAGAATGTTTTTCTGATTGTTGTGCTCTAGCTAGCTTGACCTTTTCATGCAGATTCCTTTGGATCGGTCTTTCTCCAAATGTCTGCACAGCAACACACAAAGTTTGGAAGAAGGATTCACACTGGAATGTGTTTCTTCTTGCAGTTCATGACACAAGTTGTAACTTCTCAGAGTGTCATCAACAGTCTAGGTCGACAAACTGTGCAGCTCCACAGATTTTGCAATGCTCACCTCTACACACTAGTTTGTTAATACTCCTACGTGATCAAGGGAATTCACCACCAATAAGGAGTAAATAGCACGTTCAATGCATAGAGATGTTTAACACTACAATATGTAGGAATACACCACTAGTCTTTATGCAACTCGCTTAAAGGTTCAACACATACACTTAATGCAGCTCCTCATGCAACGTTCTCCAACAGATATGGATGGAAAGCATATATTTCTTGAACATACAACTAAGATCCAGGTTTGGCACCAGCGGCCTTCCTCAAAAATTCCAAAGTCTACTCATTTCCAAGATTTACCAACCTATTTGAAACAATATGAGGCAACTTGGGTAATGTAATGAGAGTGCCTACAAGCCATTTTGAGAACCATTTGAGGTCTGATGTTTCTGGTGCAGTATCTTTAATAATTGAGCCAGAGTTTAAAAAAAAAAGAGAGAGATTTTAAAAGATCATCAGAGAGTGAAAGCAATATTCATAATGATGGAGACAATATTTTGACTTTTTCTTCTTATCTTGAAGAAATTAGGATACAATCATCAGATACATGCATTATTTCAGAGAAGACCATGAGTGAAAATAAGTTTGGTCAGAAAAGGAAAAGCATGGAAAATGAAATTAGAGGTTCCCTATTAGTGCCTGAAAGTGAGTTCCTAGATCGTAGAAAATAGTGACAGATAACATTGTCAGCAATTCTGAATCTTTTAAACATGGAAGAACTGAAGAGAGCATTCAGGTTTCAAACTATATAGAAAATTTGAACGGTGAAAAATATTTTGAAAATATTGATGAAAATTCTGTTCCTAATGTCAAAGATCATGTGCTTTCTACATTTGTGACTAAATACAATGAAGTTAGGGTAGTTCCAAACACTTATTTGTATCAGAATTCCATTCTGAAGAAGAAAAGAAAGCTCTTGAATAAACATAATTCAGGGTTATCAAATCTGCCAGAGAGATCAGATAATCAAATAAAGATAAATATTTGCACGGAAGAAGAAAATGTTCTTGAAGTATTATTTGGAGTAGATCATTGAAAGAAAATGACATAGATCAAGGAAAGGAAACATGAATTTAACTTTGATGAACATTTGCATTTGGTAAAAAGGGCAAGAATTAAAGCTAAAGATGAAACCAAGAAAATTGTGGAAGGCTCAAATAAAGGAGGCATAGCAAGTTCCAATGACAATAATGGAGAAAATATGGCATCAGATAATGCTTGTGTGTTAAATGAATGCAATTTGAGAACTAATATTATCTTAAGTTCTAACAGTCTTGGAACTAAAGGTGATTTGCCACATGGGTAGATGTCTTCAATTTTCATGGAAAGGCCTATCTGTTTGCCACCAAAGGATGATAAATATCGTTTGAGAAGTAGCCTACCGAGTGATGAAGCTGCCCTGCCTCCCTCTAATCTCTCGCAATACTCTACTAACCCCAAGAAATCCTAACATGGAAAACATCAATTGTAATCAACTGTTGGGTTCACTGTTACCCCTCATATTGCAAATCGTCCCTGTTTGCAAAGATAGTTCTACTAAAATAAAAGTGAATTTTGTTCATAGTCAACTTGTTATTGATTTGGCTTCTTATCCCTGAAACACAATGCTGAAACAAAACATGCTAAAAGATAATGCCTGTAGTGCACCAATTGGGGCTCTAATGGAAGGGGTTGATCATTCCTCAAATTGGGACCTCTGAATGAGATAAATGCCACTTAATTGTAGTAAAATATATGATAAAAGAAACAAACAAATGGTTCATTGAATAAATGTGTCTATGGACATCTAGACATGTAATCAAATAGAAAGGGCATAAACATGAAAAGATAAAATGATGGACCATTGAATCAGAAATTAATTCATACTAGAAATTGGTGAAAGCATTCTACAGAAGAATAATTAACAATTAATAAATTATTGCAGACATGGTTTAAAATAAAGAAACAAATGACATGATGATGGGGCAGCTAAAAATAATAATTATGAAAATGCTTGCTTAAGGAATTCAGATTGACTATTGCCTATAAAGTATTCCAGAATCAACACACATGTTATCAAGGTGATCTAATAATCATTATTAATTTTATTCAAAACTCTAAAACCGATTCTAAAGTCTAAAGATAGCACATAATATAAATAACTAATATATATTATGGGTAGTCAGACTATTTTACAAACATGATATACCCAAAAGAAAAAAGAACATTTGAGATTCATCATTAACTATTCAAAAGATTAAGAATTTACACCTGAAAAGAAAAACACATTTCACAACTCTCACACATGTCATTACCATACCTATTCCTGGGTCCAATCCCATTTCACATAGAATTGTCACTCCAGTAGTTTTAGCTCTTGCATTTGCATCTGACATGTTCTTATCGACATAGCTTGCTGTGACAAGATACTTTTTTAACTGCAAAAAATGCAATATATCACTTTACCAATCCATGCTCTTTGTGAAGCACGTGACATAGTAGACTGGTTAATATGAATCAGAAATGGCATAATGCTGTTTCCAAATCACTAGACTACTTTACCTAAATTATATATAACTATTCACACCTCCTATACATTAGCATTTATTCTAGTAAAAAAGAAAAAGATAAGTCAATATTGGGTTATTTTTCTTCATTGAACTATCAAGTCTATTGAAAATATTTTTCCACATAGGAAGTTCACAGGCTTACTGCCAAAGGGATATGCAATGAGAACAACAACAAAAGTTTCATTGGAGTCCAACTAAGAGAATCGTGCAGTATATACAAGAGACTTGACTATGGTTTGACTCTTCGAGTACAGAAGAACAAATACTTTCCTGCATATGGAGGTTCATTATCACTTTATTCAAGAGTTGTTCGAAGAAAATGAGGTGAAGGTGGAGTTGTACAACTCAGGAGTAGACTGCAGCTTTCTTCATTAAAGTACGTGTAGCTAGGGTTTTACCCCTAGCTTGTTCGAATGAGCACCTACTAAGGAAGATGGATTCCTTAGTAGCAGTTCAATAAAATGTAAACTAAAAGCTATAACAGAAATAAAAACTAAATCTAAACATGTGCATGAAACAAAACAGCAAAATATAAAGAATGGTTTTTTATTGATATTACCTCCAATGTGGAGGTTGGTGAAGCCCTTTGCACTGATCCGAGAGGTTGCTCCGAGCTCCAGTTGCTCCTTCTCTTTCTCCAGTGGTAGAAATGGGCCAAAAGGGGCTCTCAATGGTGAAAGTAGCTCAAAGAGTGATCTAGGGTTTCGAGAGCTATTTTGGCAGAGTAAGGATGCTTGTGATTGTGGATGTGAAATAATGGGTCTCCATCACTTATTTATGGTTTTTTAGTGGTGCAGTACTGGCCCCTTGGTTTTTTGGAAACCATATGGTTTAGGGCAGCTTTTTAGGGTTTTTTCCTCTTTTCCTCTTTTTTCCTCATTATTTTATATTTTTTCTTCCCTTTTTGGGGATTTTTCTTTTTTAGAGGAATTTTGGATATTTTTGGAGGAAAAAGGGGTTTTTTGGCCTTTTGGAGGCATTTTAAATGGTTTTATGGGTTCTTAAGGGAAATATGGTAGGAAAATGGACAAATGAGCCATGTAATGGGGTAGATGAGGTAGTGAACACTTTTTGGGTGTTAACAGATTGCCACCTGATGTGCGAGGGCAGGAGCTCATCGTATGGCCGATGGACATCATAAGTCATAACTGGTTTGCAATGGGGTGTGGAGAAGAGAAGAAACAAACTGAAGCCCAGAACAATGATCTCGAACCAACTGCAAGGACTAAAAAGTACATAACCTCAATAATGGATGAGGAATCATCTAATCATATGGACGAGGCGAGCATTCCCATGCTCGTATCAAGATACATAAAAGTAAGTGTGAGGCCCAAAAAGAAGGACCTGAAGGATACATAGAAAACCACTGTGTATATCATAAGGGTCCAGAAGGGACAAAAATCTGGAACATACTGCTGGGCTGACCATGTCGGAGCTGAACAACTGTTGCACTGGAATGACAGCAGTGCTACTGAATGTGGTACCAAAGGAACTGATGAGCTGCTGGATCAGAGTGACAAGGGTCATACTCGCAATGGTACACTGAACTGGAACTAAACTGGGTACTCAAGGAAGCATGGAACTAGATGGCTTCTGAATACAATCACCAACGCAGCCCGGACATCCACGGGAACATATAACTGGGCGTTCCAAAGTGACTCACCAATGTACTAGAGTCGGGGGAAATCCGGGGTCTTCGACACATAATGGAAGGGATATACATCCTACGTGATTCTCAATGATGCGATTAAGGTGCTGAAGTCGAGCATGTGAGAAAAAACCATTCGGAGAGGCAATGATGACTCCTCCCAAAATGGTCCGTAGGCACTCACCACAGATGGTGATGGGTCCAAGACGCAGGGACCTCTAGGTCTATCCTCTGGAATAGAGGGGCTGTCGTCGATAGAGGGAGACCTGCAACTATCAAGGCAATGATGTTTCCTTGACAAGAGCGTGAGGTGAAAAACCGAAATGTGATAGTACTGATGGCAGGGTTGATAAACTGGGGTAAATAACTGGGCAAGTAGAGTGGGTGGACTCAAACTTCCTCTGTTTAGAGTATGATGGCGGGGACGATCGGGCAGCATATGAAACTGACTGGTGGTAAAGGGATCATAGCTGTATGGGATCTGGGAGGGTGACTGGGCTAAGGGAGACTTAATGCTGTGGTCAAATGGCAGGAGACTGCAGAACACTCTAAACAAAGGCGACCTGATTGGGGGTGCTGCCGAGAGGATCGATCATAGTGCCAGAAGGCGCAGGGGGACTTCTTCATGGGTTAGGGAACTAGAAGAAGTGTGTATATAAGATGGTACTGTCGTGTGGATTTTCCGAGCCCAGGAAAGTTCATGCTCGTGGTTGCTTTCAATTTTAAGGAGTCTGAAAGAAATAAGAAGACTCTGAAGTAGTGAAATGGTATTGTCGTGTGGATTTTACGAGCCCGGGACAGTTCATGCTCGTGGTTGCTTTCAATTTTAAGGAGTCTGAAAGCAAATAAGAAGACTCTGAATTAATGGAATGGTACTGTCGTGTGGATTTTACGAGCCCAGGACAGTTCATGCTCGTGGTTTCTTTCAATTTTAAGGAGTCTGAAAGCAATAAGAAGACTTTGAAGTGATGAAATGGTACTGTCGTGCGGATTTTACGAGCCCAGGACAGTTCATGCTCGTGGTTGCTTTCAATTTTGAGGATTCTGAAAGCAATAAGAAGACTCTGAAGTCATGGAATGGCCAGGCAAGGAGGAAGTGTTCAATCAAGGAACATTTATGATGACCAGGAACGAGGGTGGGGGGGGAACACTGGTGGGACTCCTTGCGGGGTGAATGAATGGTGGCAAAATAATGAAACATTTGCAGTATGACAGGAGTGGATGGCTCATGTAAAAAGTGTGGAACAATATGATGGCGGCCGATGTGGCGAGCAAATCGAGGTAGCAAGGTGTTGGGACACAATGTTGAAATTGTACCAAGTGAGAGTGAGAAATGATCTCAAGCATCATCACGAGCTCGGAAAAATGAATCCGGCGATGTCACATGGATGCACCTTTTTGTGATGTTGTCTTAGTTGTACGCACGTGGATGCGCTTTATGATGTGTGATATGTTTGTATTGCACGTGGATGCAAGTAGTCTAGGATGTTTGGCACGTGGATGCCCCTTGTGTATTTTATGTGATGCGACATGATGCATGTATAATTAGGCACGTGGGTGCCCCTATGGATACAAATGTGTTTTTATGGTGTTATGTAGATGGATGCAAATGTTGATGCAATGCAATCTTTTTGGGTTTTTTTTTTATAAATATTTTGATGATGTGCTATGCAGGATGGAGGTGTTACATGGTGTGATTGATATGCCAATCTAGGATGTTATTGGCCATTTGATCTGTGACACTATTGTAAGCTCTTGGGACATGTGTGAATGTGATGGATTCAAACTGTCAGCTGAGTTGTTTTGTACGCAGGAATTTTCTAAATAGGCAAGGATCACGCACCTGGTAGCGGTTGTTGAGCTGGGAGACAAGTAGGTGGGAGTCCAGAAACACATGAAGGTGACATATGCCCATCTGGAGGGCAGCAGTCAGGAGACCAGTCACAACATCATACTCCGCCTGGTTATTGGTAGCAGTGCCTATACATATGCCATCAAGGTGAATCAGTTCGTTGGAAGGGGAATATAAGACCCATGCTGCAGAAGCCAGGTTGGGAGACCAGCGGCTTGCTCCATTAGCGAAGCCAATGTAACAAGGTGGAAGATGGTCCATCTGTGGGCATGCAAAAAATGATGAGTGTGAGATTATGGTAAAAAGGGTGAAAAACAAAAAGAGAGCAAACTGTACAATGCGGACCAATGAGGTCGTGGTTTTAGTTATGGGTAGAAACGTTTAAGATACAACCCATTACGGGGGTTGCGTAAAAGTGGCCTTCAAAGTCGGCTAAAATGTATGCCCCCTTGCTGAGGCAAGTCTTCACAATGTAAGGGCCTTGCCACATGGACTCAAACTTTCCTTTACTGGTTTTGTCGTGGGCTTGGTCATAGGTGAGGACGAGGTCCCCTTCATGGAAAGTTCGAGGGTGAACATGTTTGTCATAACCGGCTTTGGATCGGTTTTTGGCAGCTTCAATGTTCTGGAGAGTGGCACGACAATATTCATCGGCTTGTTCGAGGGATAGCAGACGTTGCTCAAAGGGGGAGGTATCAAGGAGAAGCTCAACGGCGATATGTAAGGCCGATATCTGACACTCAATGGGGAGGACATATTCAACACCGTGAACTAGATGAAATGGAGTAAAACTAGTGGCGGTCTTGGTGGAGGTACGGTAAGCCCATAAGGCAGGGAATAGCATATGGTGCCAATTGGACTTATGCCGGTCAACAGTGCGTTGGAGTATGGTTTTAGGATTTTGTTAATAGCTTCTACTTGACCGTTCCCTTGAGGGTAGTAAGCAGAGGAAAATTGGTGTTCAAACTTGAGGAGGGTGGATAACTCGCGCCAAATGGAATCTTCAAAGTGTGATCCATGGTCTGAGACCAACTGTTTAGGGACCTCGAATCGAGTGATAACATGGTTGAAAAAGAAATGGGCAGCAGTGTCAGCGGCACAGTTGAAGGTGGGCATGGCTTCCGCCCATTTGGTGAAGTAATCAACGACAACAATGATGTACTTATGGCTGTTCGCAGATGGGGGTCTACACTCCATGAAGTCGATGGCCCACTTGCAAAAGGGACCAACGGTGACGACTGGGTGTAATGGAGCAGGTGGTGTTCGGGCCTTGGGGGAAAAAAGTTGGCAGTTATGGCAATGCTTGACCGCAGTGATGCAGTCGGTGAAAAGGGTGGGCCAGAAGTATCCGGCGCGGATGACCTTTTGGGCAGTGGCCATCCCGGAGAAATGGCCGCCGCAGGCACCGCTATGACAATCATTAAGGACCTGTTCATCTTCCTTGTGTGTAAGGCAACGACGAAGAATTGTGTCGACCCCTTGTCGGTAGAGGACGTCTCCTAGGAGGAGGTAGCGAGAGGCCTGGTGACAGATACGATGACGTCCATTATGAGTGACTGTGGGTCAGAACTTCTGCGTGCGCAGGTATAACAAGACATCACCGTACCATGGGTCATCGGATGAGATAGTGAACAAGTGATTGTCGGGTAACTCATCGGAGATAGGTGGGGCCGGGAGAAAGGAAGGGAGATCAGTGATGAGCTGGGCAGGCGCGAGGGCTTTAGTGCTCTTAGGTGTTCGGAACGTGAGGTCATATTACTGGAGGATAATGACCCATTTAGCCACACGACCTTGCAGGAGCCGCCGGCTTAGGAGATATACCATGGGGTTAGAATCGGCAACAACTGTGGTATGACTAAGCAAAATGTAGTGTCGCAATTTTTGGATGGAAAATACCACTGCTAGGGCTAGTCTCTCCTCATATGGGTAACGTAGGGGTGGGCCAGACAAGGTCTGGCTGACGTAGTAAATGACATGCTCTTGATGTGAGGTGTCTTCTTGAACCAAGACTCCAGACACAGCATGCTCAGATGCTGAGACGTAGAGGATGAAGTCCTGAGAGAAATCCGGAGGGGAGATCAAGGGGGCTTGTGTGAGAGCTTTCTTGAGGGCTTCGAATGTGGCTTCTTCTTGCTTGTCCCAGACAAAGGGTATGTGGGTACGGAGCAGGCGCAAGAAATCGTGAACGGTTGTGGCGTAATCAGGAACGAAGCATCGAAGGAAATTGGATCGCCCTTGCAGACTTTGGAGTTTCCGGAGTGTTCGAGGAGAGGGAAGGTCTAAGATGGCTTGGACTTTCAGGGGATCAACAGTAATTCCTTTCTGGGAAACAATGAAACCCAACAATTGGCCTGCCGGAACGCAAAAGACACACTTGTGTGGGTTCAAGCGGATCTGATATTTGCGACAACGTAGAAAAACTTGCTGAAGGTCGTTAAGGTGGTCTGATCGTGTTCGGGAACGAGCTGTAAGGTCATCAAGGTAGATGAGAAGGATATGGACCAAATCATGAAAGCAATAGGTTATGGCCCACTGGAATGTGGCACCAGCATTTTTTAGGCCAAAAGGCATGACGCGATAGGCAAAGGTGCCCCATGGGGTAGTAAAGGAAGTTTTGTACTGGTCTTCCTTTCGGATTTGGATCTGATTGTATCCGGAAAAACCGTCCATGAACGAGAGGACTTCATACCTCGCACACGCATCGATGAGCTGGTCAATAAATGGGGTGGGGAAATTGTCTTTGGGACAGGCGCGGTTTAAATCTTGGAAGTCAGTGCATACTCTAAGGGTGCCTTGTTTTTTGTTAACGGGAACAGGGTTTGAAACCCAGGTGGTATAGGCAATAGGATAAATGAATCCTGCAGTGCGAAGTTTCTCAATCTCTGCTTTGATAGCTGGGAGTTTTGAGGGATGAATGGGACGCTGTTTCTGACGAACGGGGGGTACATCAAGCCATGTGTCAATGTGGTGTTCTATAATGGCAGGGTCAAGACCGGGCATTTCAGTATAAGACTAGGCAAAGACATCACGGAATTCTCTGAAGAGTTTGTTGTATTCCTCAATTTCTTGCTTACTACAAGAGGCTCCTAAAGTGATGAGTTCGGGGGTGCTTCCTGGGGCCGTGATATCAATTTGGATGACAGGTGAGATGTTGGCCATGTTACCCTCTTCGAAGGCATCAGGAGCAGGAATAGGGTCCTTGAACCAGTCAACCTTGTGGGGAAGGAAGTCTTTGGATTCAATTGCAAATTGGGTAGCAGTGTTAGAGAAGGATACTTCTGGGAGGAAGTAGGAACGATGATGCATGTCATCCCAGGGATAATCCAGGGCAGTGAGAGCCTCGAGAATCTCCTCATCAATGCGGAATGTTTGTGTCATCAAGTCGGTTGACGAGGGAGTGGTGATGGAAGAGATCATATATATGGTATTAACCTCTTCGGAAGAGGAAGAGACCGGGGGGTGGATTTCCTCAATGGTGAGTGGTGCCATCTCTAGATCCAGATTGTTCATCTCAAAGAGAGCTGCTCTGTAATCAAGGAGATCGGGACAGTGATTTGTGTAATTCCCATAGATACCGCATATGGCACAGGAGTGGTTAGTGCGTAAGGACTTGTTGCAAGGCGTAGGGGTTGGATCAAGGTAGACAACCAGGATAGTGGGGTCGTCGTCAAGTGTTTGCATGTGTTCCTGTAGTGTCGGTAACTGAGGACATTGGTGAGTTGCATGGCCCAACTCATCGCACAGTGCGCATTTGGGAGGAGCACGGAACACAGGGGGGTTTTTGACTGTCTTAGGAGGTGGGACAGCAGTGTAAGGTTGGGGGCCTCTGCCCCCAGTGGGTTTGGTAAGAGGAGGGGGGGTTCGTGGAGGACGACGGGGTAGCGATACCAGGAGGTGGTTGACTAGTAGTGACAATGGGTTGCACCGGTTGCAGGACGACATTTGGTGTCAGCGGGGGAACGGGAGGCGAAAGATACCAAACGGGTAATCCTAATGTTAACCCCGGGAGGCTGAGGGTAGCCATGACTGGGGCGCTAACTACTCCTGAGGGAGGGAAGAGGAAAGGAATGGTATGGATGGGTGTAGCACCAATGTGACTAGGGACTAAAGGGGGTTTAGGTAACAAGGGCGGTTGATTAGAAGGAGTTTGCGTGGTATGGGACATGGTACATAGGTCAGACACGTCAGTGTCGGGTGACGGGGGTGGAATAGATTGGAAGGTCGAGGTCATTGGCGCGTTTGAGTAAACTCCGGGCCCCATAGAGGAAACAAATGAGGTGGTGGCACCCAAAACAGGTTGTTCAATCATGGGGAGAACATTTTTGGGTGCCGTAGGGGCATTGGGATCATGGTAGGTGAGTTGGTCAACCTTGACCACGCGTCCCTCATGGGGGAACATCATGGTACGAAAAACGGTAGAAGCAACCGTCCGCATGGCATACATGTAGCTGCGGCCAAGTAAAAGGTTATAATCAAGCGGAGCATTAATAACCTTGATGTTTATGAGGACGGTTTTGCCTGCCAGCTGGACGGGGACGTTAGCTAATAGGCCTTGTGGTTGAGCTGAACGGCCGTCGTAGGCTCGCAATGCAGTAGAGGACTGCTGGAGAGGGGGGGATCCCATTTTCTTCCAGATGGAGGTGGGCATGACACATGTAGAGGCACCTTCATCAATAATGCATCGATGGACGACAAAATTCCGAATGGAAACAGAAACTTGGAATGCTAAAGTGGAAGGCAGACGGGGTTCGGATTGGGCCAAATCGAATTCCATTAAACTCGAATCATTTGGATCGATAGCCCCAATGGCTGAGAGTAAATTCTTGCGCTGCGAAGGGCAGTTTTTTAAGACTTCTAACGTAGACATGGCTGCGGGGGATTGGGCTAAGTCATCGACAATGTTGTAGTTTGACGCAGCCCGCGCGTTGGGGTTATTGTTGATACGACGAAGTGGGAAATGAGGTGCTTTGGGAGCGCCATCTAGTGGAGGTGGAGGTATGCGTAACGCCTGATCAGTGGGATGAGCGTTAGTGGTTTTATCGGCGGGAGGGGCTTCAGGGGTGGAGCCATATTGGTTCCACCGAGTCTGGAGGTTGACCTCATCGGAGGACATCATCAACAAGTGGTGGGTACCTGAGTCAAACATGGGTTGATCAGGAGCAGCGTAAGTGATTTGTTGTTGGTTTGGCACGTTGGCTTAAGGGGGAGCCAACGGTTCAGTGTTTACTATAGCTTGGTTTGGTAAGGGGTTTTGCAGCACCAAAGGTGGCTGCTGAGATTGTGGGGGGTTGGGTGGTGCTTGAGGAGCCGCATGCCCTTGGCGTTGTGCATCAGCAGCCCAAAGTTGCCGAACTCGCTCCATGTGTGGACAAAAATGTGTGTAGTGGCCATAGACCCCGCAAATAGAACAAGAATGGTTTGTTCGCAAATTGGGGTTTTTAGCTTGCTTGGGCGGGCGATCAGGGTTTTGGTTAGCAGGGGCCGCGTTATTATTAGCGGGGGGATTAGGGGGTTGACCAGCTTGCTCGGTAGGTTGGTTGTTCCCACGATTTCGGCCCCTGCTGCGGTTTTGTTGGCCCTGGTTGCGTTGGTTGTTCTGGTTTGGCTATGGGTTTTGTTGGGCGTAAACTTGCCCTTGGGCAGCGGGTGGATTCTGAGGTTGCGCAGGTGCTGGGGCAGGATGCGGTGGATGATATGTAGGTGGAGGCTGCGCAAGTGCAGCAACTTGAGGGGGTTGCTGATGGGGCTGTGGAGCAGGTTGTGGGGTTGCCGCAGGGGCTGCCTGTGGCGGGTAATAAGCAGGTTGGGCTTGTGAAGGCGCAGGAGCTGGTGCAGCCTGCTGGTGGTAGTAGGACTGAGGTGCGACCGGGG
>LPNX010405431.1:131887-152294 GCA_001517045.1 Pseudotsuga menziesii | reverse complement strand
AGGTGGACATGAGGGTCCATGGGTATGGTGGTGATGTGTCATGGGAGCATACGAGTTGGTGGCTCCAGGCTGTGAGGTAGCCCGTGAGAGGTCAGGGCCAGGGGTAGGATGTGCTATGGAAAAAGGTTGAGGATGCAAAGAGATACGACCAATGATGCCGTCGGCAGCGTGGGATGCCCCCGGCGCATCGTGCTGGGAGGACTTGCCGCGAGGGGCGTCAGGTATGATGGTATAGAGATAACCCGACTGGGCGTAAATGAGGTTGAATTGCTGGGCCTTAAGGATGGCCTCTTCTTCAGACTGGGGTCGTTCGGATGCCACATCCTTAGCAATGATAGGAAGAAGGGATTTGAGGAACTAATCGAGGAAGATTCGGTCGTCTAATTTGATCTTGCATAAGCTACGGCGTCGACGCCACTCATGAATGTGGTCCGTGATGTGGGTAGCCATGCTTTGTCTACATGATAGGAGGATCTCAACGCCTGCGTCATAGCAGACGGGTAACTGGAAGAACTGCAGGAAGGTCGAGGCAAGGGAAGCAAAGGTGGCATGGGTTCCATGGGGTTGCTCGATATACCACTTGGCCGCAGAGCCAGTGAAGGTGCGCTGTAAGAGACAGAGGTGAATAGAGTCGTCCACTATGGAGTTGGAGGAACACCATAGATGGAAGGACATGATGTGGTTTTGCGGGTCCTCACCGGCCTTTCCCTCAAACTTAGGGATGTCGGACGGGAGCTTGGTGGGCATATGAGGCCATGCAGGGTCGTGTCGGATAGGGTCGTTGGTCAATCTGGCTAGATCGGGCAGGTTGAGGCTAGCCATGAATGGCAAACTAGAAGACGGATGTGACACGGTAGTGGGTTGGACCGAGTTGGGGCCAATGCCCCCAAGTGGAGGGGTGGTGTTAGGGAGGTTGCCCCCAAGTGGGGGGACTAAGGTGGTATAGGATGGTCCTGCGCCACCATGGGTAGTGTGAGCCACTGATGGAGTGGGAATAGGTAGTCCCGCTGTGGGAATAGGTGCCGTGAGGGGAACGGTAGACGGGGGCCCCGTGGAGGGCATACCCAAAGTAGGTGTGGTAACTGGTGTAGTGGTGGATGTGCCACCAACGATTCCGACCAAGATGGGAGTGGGAGTCACGCCAGCCATGGGGCTAGTAGGGGCAGTGTAAATGGGGTTCTCGGACTCTGGCTTAGAATCGGAGGTAAAATAAGGGGTGTCAATATTTGGTGACGAAGTCCTATGCCGCTGATGAGTGGAGTCAAGTGACAAGGCTCGAGCTCTATGATAAGTGGTATCAAGTGAAGATGATCTGTGTCGATGACGGGTGGTGTCAAGTGAACCGTGCTGTGGGGGTTCACCCCTGAGGTGCCGAGAATGTCTCGAGAACTCAATGGTGACAAATGGTATCAAATCTCTATGGGTTGAGGTGAGTAAAAAACATCTCAAAAACCCTAATGCAACCGAGTGTGTAGAAGGAGAGCTCAAAAAATAGGGCACTCAGGCCAACAACCAACTCAAAACACCCACTGTAACAGCGTGCTACAATAGGCTGAGTGTCAACAGAAATGGTCAGAATACCAACAAGCAGCAGGTTGCCTACAAATAAAAAACGGTGGACTCGCTAGACCAAAAGGAGGTAAGGGAGCATGCAAACAACTAACTAAAAGTATTCTGACTTAACTAGACACATCCTCTGCAAGGTGATGAAATCCAAGTCAGACAATATGAATAGGAAAGCCAAGTGGCTGAGATATCCCCCTACCGGGAGGGACACCGGGAAGTCAATCCTAGAAGAATGACAACTAAGATACCCCGTTCATGACACGTCCAGAAAGGTAAATCTGCCGCTTGGTCCTTTTACCGCAATACCCCTATATAGGGATATCCTGAGAACTGTGAAAGGTAGCCCTTCAGTTACTGAATGGAGTTCAGTATTCCACTCAGACCTCCGGAACCAATCTCACGACTTCAACCCTCCTAAGGGAGAGGCCTTCTGGTAAACTGGTTGTGACCGTGCCAAAAAATACTAGGGGATTTTGGTTCCCTAATTGGAAAACAGCTATGTCTCAAGTGTAAGTAACTGAGGGGTGTTATTGGAAGCCTATCCCCCTGATCCTACCTAACTACAAAGATTCTTTTGTGTTCCCCAAGTGGGGTTAGAAAGTTGGTTGAGTTAAGTAGTTTTTAAGTCTCACTTGAATTAGGTGACAGAGTGTGTGCTCATGAGGTGATGAACTAACAGTAATATTGAATTCAAAATTTAAACATGCAAAATTTTCTGAAATAAGAATGCTGAAATTTTAAAAACAATGCTGTAAAAAGGTAACAGAAATAATGGTGCAGAAAAGGCTGTAGGGGAGGAGGGCTGTAGGTAGAACAGATGGCTGTGCAGATGCAAAAAATATGGCAGCAAAGGGGCTGGGGTCAAATACAGTAAAAACTGCAGAAATCAGACCGCGGGTCTGTGGCTGGATCGGGCGGTTGGACCGCGGGTTTGAAGGAAACAGGCGCGGACAGGTCGCGGGTTTCGGGCTGACAGAAGCGGTCGGGACGCGACTGTGGAAGGAAAAGACGCGGTCGGGTCACAGAGAAGGGGCTTAAAGGCACAGCCGGGATGCAGGAAAATGGCCGACAGGTGCGGTTGGACCGCAGAAAACAGGCTGATTAGCCGCATCCAGATCGCAGGTAACAGACTTGAATCCGTCGGTAAGGCGCGGGAAAAATTCTGAGAGCTGCGGTCTGGTCGCAGGTAAAGGCCTGAAACACGCGGTCGGGCCACGACTGCGGAAGGAAAAAATGCGGTTTACGGCGGCCGAAAATGACAGCCGAAAGGAAAAAACAAAAACTATTGCAGAAAATAAAACAGCGGAGTCACCAAAACTATAGCTAGGGTTTTACCCCTAGCTTGTGCGAATGAGCACCTACTAAGGAAGATGGATTCCTTAGTAGCAGTTCAATAAAATGTAAACTAAAAGCTATAACAGAAATAAAAACTAAATCTAAACATGTGCATGAAACAAAACAGCAAAATATAAAGAATGGTTTTTTATTGATATTACCTCCAATGTGGAGGTTGGTGAAGCCCTTTGCGCTGATCCGAGAGGTTGCTCCGAGCTCTAGCTGCTCCTTCTCTTTCTCTAGTGGTAGAAATGGGCCAAAAGGGGCTCTCAATGGTGAAAGTAGCTCAAAGAGTGAGCTAGGGTTTCGAGAGCTATTTTGGCAGAGTAAGGATGCTTGTGATTGTGGATGTGAAATAATGGGTCTCCATCACTTATTTATGGTTTTTTAGTGGTGGAGTACTGGCCCCTTGGTTTTTTGGAAACCATATGGTTTAGGGCAGCTTTTTAGGGTTTTTTCCTCTTTTCCTCTTTTTTCCTCATTATTTTATATTTTTTCTTCCCTTTTTGGGGATTTTTCTTTTTTAGAGGAATTTTGGATATTTTTGGAGGAAAAGGGGGTTTTTTGGCCTTTTGGAGGCATTTTAAATGGTTTTATGGGTTCTTAAGGGAAATATGGTAGGAAAATGGACAAATGAGCCATGTAATGGGGTAGATGAGGTAGTGAACACTTTTTGGGTGTTAACAGTACGAGATCCAAATAACTTGTTGAACTTTGGAGATGAGCACTTGTAAGTTGTATCCAATATGACCATGAAAGGAGAGTAATATAAAGTTACTATCTATAACATACATATTGTATATGTACTTTATCAAGTTAGAATTAGTACTTGGAATAATAATAGTAAAAATGTTACATGTAATAAAGTGCATTAATCAAGTCTTAATTAAACTATGGTATTTTGGTTATTGGTCTTCATCTTGAGATAACAGTATACGCAAGTCTTACTTTGTATATGGATATAAAAAATTTACTCTCGCCTCTGCAACTCTTTGTATTTGTTGCTTACCTAAATTTATTTTATGTGGGGAAAAGGTGATTTCTGCTCTAAAGGAGGAGACAGGCAAAGAGGGTGTAGATTCTGAGCAAGGAGAAACTCTATATAGTAGGAGGAGAACAAGGTCATGTTTTCATCCTAGAGAGGTAGGGACGAGGTCAAATATCAAAGACAAGATGTACATGCAAATGTAGGTGGGAAATTGGAATTGAGGAGAGGAAGCTCGAAGATTCCCCCAAGCAATACGCAACATGGTATCCATTATGGAAAAAAAAAGGTTTCCTAGTTTTAGAGGTGTTGGAAACATGGAATCTATTATCCATCATAACATCTAGGATAGAATCTAGATTGTCCATGGGAAAAATGAGAAGTTTTATCTAGTGAAGGCATTCCTTGTGAAACTTCGAATCATCACACATGGTTATTATAGGGAGTTCCCCACAAATTATTTCTGTAATTCACACATAGGAATGAATTAAAAAAGGAATTAAGTTATTATGTGATGGCATTGGATTTATAGATGATTTAGGTTGTCGTGTAGTGATATTGATTTATAGATGAGATATACAACTTAAAGCAGGAAAGGAGACAAAGTGTCCACACATATATCTAAAACTAAAGGATATTTTTTTTTAAATGGGAAAAACTATAATATTACATGATTGAAAATATGGTTCATGGAGGGACTTTCCTAAGTACAGAGAGAAGATGAAGGTGATCCCCCTGGCATTATACAAAGATTTAGTAAATTGAGCATTACACATTGAGAGTGAAGACTGCTCGAGGTCACTGACAGGGACTGATGAGGAACCCTCAAAATTGACCACTAAAGGAAAATGTGGGAAAATCAATGAACAAACAATAGGAAAAGGAAACTATGCACCAATTACAAATGTGAATGAAGTATAGAATCTAAGCTGCCAAACAAGCAATTTTGTCACATACGAATACAAATAATCATGTCACTCGTGAATGCAAATGTTCTAGTTGCACCACCTTCGAAAAAAAGTGTTTGTAGGATTTAAATGATTGAAGAGAAGACTAGAAATATTTAAAAGAACACAAAGAAGAAAAATATATTTATTCAACATTGTAGCCTATTTGCATCTGTACATGTGAATGAAATGGAGATTTGAAGTTTGATACACTATAATCCT
This sequence comes from Pseudotsuga menziesii, assembly GCA_001517045.1. Classification (NCBI taxonomy): domain Eukaryota; kingdom Viridiplantae; phylum Streptophyta; class Pinopsida; order Pinales; family Pinaceae; genus Pseudotsuga; species Pseudotsuga menziesii. The sequence continues at coordinate 147,239 of LPNX010405431.1, read as the reverse complement.
TTACATAAATTATATATACCTATTCACACCCACTATACATTAGCAGTTATTCCATAGGAAAAAAGAGAAAGATAACATGTCAATCTTGGGTGTGTTGATTCATGGAATGAGCAGGTCTAAAGTCAGATAAGAGAAATTTTTCCACATAAAAAAATACATAGTTTTTATGTTCATATAACTTGTATTTCCTAGAAAAAAAAAGTGTATAACATAAGAAACAACTAGCTCTATCAACTTAGATTTCCTGATATTTTTTGTGAAAAATGCAAACCTGTCTCCATAGGATCCCTAGTGTTTTGGATACTTGATTTTCCATGGTTTGGGAGAGTGAAAACAACAAATATTCACATGAGATTTTTATAAATTCTAAAGAGTGATATCCAAGTAAAAATATTTCCAGTGCAATGTGTGCACTTCTATCCATAGATATTTAATTAAAACCAAAATGATTTATAAATGAATCCAATGAACGTCCTAATTCGAGATGCAATGTTAATCATTTAGTTAAGAAATATGCTTGGGCACATACATCATCGAATACTTGCCAACTCGGTTTGTCTTTTTGCTTCTATATGGTTGTCTTGCTGAGAACTCATGGAAAAATGCACATGTTGTGACGAATCCTACTTGTTGATGTTGTTTATATGAATCAATTAGGGATATTAACAAAAACTAAAAACTTAACCTACTATTGAACATGTCAATTGGAAACAATGTAATCGAGACAAAGTCATGCATCTAAAGATTTGCACATCCTTGTGTCAATTGAAGCAGTTTTATTAGGATTCACCTTGGTTTGTTCAGGTTTGGGTTGAGAATGGCTATGAGAACAGAAATTTATCTTATTTTATCAGATACATATGTCCTTTCTCATGTTCCCTAAAGTAGGTGACAGACTATAATGAGTGCTTCTTTGGTGTTAACTTCATCAACAACTTGTTACTCTCTATATTACGTATGAGGACTTTCTAGTAATGGTTGCATTAGTTTAATTAGTCCTTAGTGCACCTTCTTAGGTCCCTGTTACTGTGTGGGTACCTTTGATACCCAGGAAAACAAGACTTTTTGAAAAGGGAGCTAACAATGCTTGGTGCAAGTATTAGAGCAAGGATTGGATCACCTATGGCTACATGGTTTGATCGTGTTGCTAAAGGGTGCCTTCCTAGCCTTTGTCTTGCTACTCGCCCTGCAATTAGAGCAGGGAGCTCCAATTGAGTGTTCCATTTTCACACAGAGTTGTTTTGGTGTGTACATATTTATCTCACGCATGTTGGAAGTGATTTGTATGTTTCTTTGGATTACTATAGCATTGAGAAAGACAGTTGCAACTCTGTGGATGTCAAAATAATTTATTGTCATTACTATTCATGGGTTTCTTTCTGAGCATTTATTATCTCCTTGCCTTTCCTATATAGAGAAAGTGATAGCTGTCAGTTCTGGAAAGCAGACTCTATTTCATTTATTGGATATAAAATCCCAAAGAAAAGGATTCAAGACACAACATGGATCGGGAAGAAAAAGAGGAAATCAAGTAGCTGGGTATTATAAAAACATGTGCATTGTGCAAAGGTTTCAATCGCTTTATTCAAGCTTTAAAAGAGGTTTATGCCAAGTAATGGACAGAATTGATCTAAAATATGGATTGAAGTTGCTTGCATTTGTTAAAGGTTTTGAATAGGAGGATTATCTTCTGGAATAGTTCCAAGTTTTCAACAGATAGAATCCTTCTAAAGGTTCTATGGCTTCAGGTTTTCGACTTGGAAAAGTGTAGATTCTTAAATAAGAAATCAAGAGTTATTCCCAAAGACAGATGATCTTGGCACCATGCATCATCAATGACAGAAAAGACACTTTTGTTCAACTATTTGCAAACACAAACTGTCAGCTATCAGAACTATTCTAGTTAAAATTTGAAAGACAACTAGAATTCAAGGAAGTGAAATTGTATGAGTAGATTAGTGCTAGGATAATCATTGTTGTAGATAATATAAGGTTAGGAACCATCAAATTATTGTTGGTTCAGAGTAGTGAAAACACCAATTCTGCAGTATAAAACAAATGTGAGCAGATTCTTCAAGCTTGAGACATGTTCACCTTTCTTCGCTCCCCTCCCCATAATGAGGAAACATAGATTCTCTTCTTCAGCCCACATAACTAGCTTATTGCTTTCTCCTATCGTCTAGACATGAGGTGCATAGTTCTCTTATTCAACACCAACACAAAATTCTAGCATTTGAGGCCCCTCAGTAGTCAGATCAGGGGATAAACAAATTACTTCACTTTTCCATTGTATCCATGAGATGTTGTGAGCAGTGTCACATAAGAATGGGCAAACTACAACATAGCGTTCAATCAATAAATACATTATCTGTTAAGTAACCCGTGTTTTAATTGACTTGGCCAAGGAGGATTATCTTGATAGAAAACATTACCTCATAGACTTGGTTTTCCTTGTGCAGAACAGTATATTACCAAAATATTCCTCTCTTCCATGGCCTTGGATGGTAGCATAGACATATTGTAGCCTTGATCTCACCTCTTAGATATTCCATTGTTTGATGGTAAGTCAACAAGGTAATGGCATAAACATCAAAAGTCACTGAGAATGGCATGTCTTCTTATATTGACAAAAGACAATTTGAAAGTTGGGCATATGTTGATTCAAGTTTCTGTGAATGCAAATTCCAACATGCTTGTGGCTAATTTCTCATGGCTCTTCCACTATTATTTCTAGGTTCCAACCATTTATGCAAATCACCATATTAATAGCTGACCTAAGAACTTTAGTCTCTTCAATATCCTTTCTCTCAAACTTGACAACACCATATACACCTAGACCATCATTCTAGTATTAGCAATATCAAGTGGTTGTGGAAGGACATAAAATTACCATTACTTATTTGTAAAGATATCACATGTTAATGGATAAACACTGAAAATACCTCATAATGGCTGACCATAGAAGAAACAGCCTATGATCAGGTAGCTTCAGACAAGTCTGATCAGCAACGTTAACTGCCATCAACCTTAGGTTCCCTTTATAGATAAAACATCAAGCAGGTCTGGTGACAATATAGTTGAATAGGTTCTCTCTGGTTTACTAGTATCGATTAAATACCTATTTGATCTTCCCATTATTGGTGCCAACTAACTAACCTTGCATGACATTGCATAGACAAACCACTTATTGGTGTAGTGATAACCTTTCTCATACTGGCCACGTTTCTTTTCCAATGATATCCATAGCCTAGGGTGCTTTCTCCAATCTAATGAAAACTATACTCCTAGATTCTTTGCATTCTAGTTCTAAGAAACACCACACCCTAAGCTACTTCACATCTCTTCACCCACTTTTAGGGTCATCCTTTGTGTTTTTATACGCATATTTCCTATTCATACAATTGGGTTTTTTACGCATACTTCCTATCCATACAATTGGGTTTTTTACACATCCTATTCATGGGTTGTTTTCTGAGCATTTGTTATCTCCTTGCCTTGCCTATATAGATCAAGCGATAGCTGTGAGTTCTGGAAGTAGACTCTGTTTCCTTTATTGGATAGAAAATCCCAGAGACAAGGATTGAAGACACATAATGGATCGAGAAGAAAAAGAGGAAATTGGACAGCTCGCTATTATAAAAACATGTACATTGTGCAAAGGTTTCAATCGTTGTATTCAAGATTTAGAATATTTTTATGCCAGGTAATGGAAAGACTTGATCTAAAATATGGATTGAAGTTTCTTGCATTTGTTAAAGGTTTTGAACATGAGGATTCTTCTTCTGGAATAGTTCCAAGTTTTCTACAGACAGAATCCTTCCGAAGGTTCTATGGCTTCAGGTTTTCAAAGACTTGGTAGAGTTAAGATTCTTAAATAAGCAATCAAGAGTTATTCCTAAAGATAGATGATCTATGCACCATGCATCATCAATGACAACAAAGACACTTTTGTTCAACTATTTGCAAACACAAACTCTCAGGTATCAGAAATATTCTAGTTAAAATTTTAAAGACAGTTGTAATTCAAGGCAGTGAAATTGTATGAGCAGATTAGTGCTAGGATAATCGTTGTTCTAGCTAATCTAAGGTTAGGAACCATTAAATTATTGTTGGTTTAGAGCAGTGAAAACACCAAGTCTGCGGTCTAAAACAAATGTGAGCAGATTCTCTCAAGCTTGAGACATGTTCACCTTTCTTCACCCCCTTCCCACAATGAGGAAACATAGATTCTCTTATGCAGCCCACACAAATAGCTTATTGCTTTATCCTATCATCTATACATGAGGTGCATAGCTCTCTTATTCGACACCAACACAAACTTCTAGAATTTGAGATCCCTCAGCTGTCCGATCAAGGGATAAACAAATAACTTCACTTTTCTGATGTATCCATGAGACATTGTGAGCAGGAACTGTCACATAAGAATGGGAAGACTACAACATAGTGGTCAATCAAGAACTGCATTATCCATTAAGTAACCCTTGTTTTAATTGACTTAGCCAAGGAGGGTGATCTTGATAGAAAACATTACCTCATAGACTTGGTTTTCCTTGTGCAGATCAGTATATTACCAAAATATTCATCTCTTCCATGGCCTTGGATGGTAGTATAGATCAATGTTATCGGAACCGGAAAAACTGACCGGTTTGACTGGTTTACAGGGTTGGCCGGTCTGGTCAGCAAAAAAAAAATTCAAAAAACTAGATTTTTTTCCAAACCAGGTACGGAACCAGCCAAAACCAGCCAAAACTGGCCGAACCGGCCGGTCTGGACTGGGGACTCACGAAACTCAATTTAAAAAAAAAAACCATTAAATAAAACTTTGTTGATGTACTTTGGATCCTCTTTGTTAATGTACTTTGGTTCAGAACCTCACAGATGTATTGCACTAGGTGCTATTTTGGATATTTTCACCCATATTTGCTATAAATATGAGAAACTTTGCATATTTCTATATTAATGGTCTGGATTCATATGTATGCACATGAATATATATGTTTTTTTACAAAATATGAATATTTTATGTATTTTTTAGTCAACCGATTTTTTACTCGATTTTTTGCCGGTTTCGGTCTGGTTTCTGGTTTGGTTCACGTTTTGGGCTTCGCCGATTCGATGACCAATCCGGTTCTGATAAAATTGGTATAGACATATTGTAGCCTTGATCTCATCTCTTAGATATTCCATTGTTTGATGGTAAGTCAACAAGGTAACGACATAAACATCAAAAGTCACTGAGAATTGCATGTCTTCTTATATTGAAAAATGACAGTTTGAAAGTTGGGCATATGTTGATTCAAGTTTCTGTCAATGCAAATTCCAACATGCTTGTGGCTAATTGCTCATGGCTCTTCCACTATTTTTTCTAGGTTCCAACCATTTATGCAAATCACCATATTAATAGCTGGCCTAAGAACGTTAGTCTCTTCAATCTCCTTTCTCTCAACCCTGACAACACCATCATATACACCTAGACCATCATGCTAGTATTGGAAATATCAAGTGGTTGTGGAAGGCCATAAATTCACCATTACTTATTTGTAAGGATATGACATGTTAATGGATAAACACTGAAAATACCTCATAATGGGTGACCATAGAAGCAACCTCCTGTGATCGGGTAGCTTCAGACAAGTCTGATCAACAATGTTAACTGCCATCAACATTAGATTCCATTTATTGATAAACCATCAAGCAGGTCTGGTGACAATATAATTGAATAGGTTCTCTCTGGTTTACTGGTATCAATTAATTAACTATTTGATCTTCCCATTCTTGGTGCCAACTAACTAACCTTGCATGACACTGCATAGACAAACCACTTATTGGTGTAGTGATAACCTTTCTCATACTGGCCACATTTCTTTTCCAATGATATCCATAGCCTAGGGTGCTTTCTCTAATCTAATGAAAACTATACTCGTAGATTCTTTGCACCCTGGGTCTAAGAAACACCACACCCTAAGCTACTTCACATCTCTTCACCCACTTTTAGGGTCATCCTTTGTGTTTTTTTTATGCACACCTTCTATCCATACAGTTGGGGTTTTTACGCATACTTCCTATTCATGGGTTTTTTTCTGTGCATTTGTTATCTCCTTGCATTTCCTATATAGAGCAAGCGATAGCTGTGAGTTTTGAAATGCAGACTTTGCTTCTGAAAAGGATAGAAAAGCCCAAAGAAAAGGATTCAAGACACAACATGGACCAGGAAGAAAAACATGAAATTAGACAACTGGTATTATAAAAACATGTGCGTTGTGCAAAGGTTTCAATCGATGTGCCATTAAACTGACCTACAAAGTACAATCCTAAGAACCTTTGGCAGTTTTCCTTAACCTAGATTCTATAAATGATAAATATGTCAAGCGCAACAAAATTTTGAACAAAAACGTTTTCAGGATGCCTTAGATGTGTCAATCCTTTGTAAATAGAAGCCATTGTTATCTCTGTATCTCATATGTATGTTGATGAATCTCTGAGGCCACCATTTCCTGAAACGTAGAACTGAGTATATGATTATGTATTTTTCTCTATTTAAGTTGATACAAAATTCTTTACATACGACCTTAAAAAAGGTGAACAGTTGAAAATGAAAATTGCTAAATTGTGAACAACTTTACTGGATTTCAGATGAAGAGAATGGCTTAGCCATCAGATGCTTTGAATAAAAGTTAAAACTATGCCTACCAGCATCTCGAGATAGAATGTACATTTAGTTTCAGAAAGTAGACCCCAAAGTATAACTGTAGTCTATCAAGTTAACAAGCTATTACAATGACAAACTAATAATTTGTCATTGTAACATGCAGTGACCAAGACTGCTGTTAAGCCCTTCCTTTTCTATTGATCATCCAAATTATGTTAAAATCCATTGACTATCATATTTAGACTAGAAAGAATTCGCAGAGGCTTTTGAGATCTGTATGTTACCTCTTTTTCTAGTTGGTCACTTGAATTCCTGTTGAGGTGAATATAATTTGTTCACAAAACCTACAGAACTCGTTGGATGAAATAGTGGGAAATTATCAAGTCGTTGTGGCGACCAAGTGCAATAAAATACCATAATATCGACACCTCTAGAGTAGTGTTGGTTTAGACTTATTTTGGCTCTATGATGATGATGTATCAAGCTAGTTTTCCTTCCTAAAAACCCTAGCTGCATACACAGTAGTATAGTTTCCTTCCACAATTGAAATTGACAGACTATAACTCCTGCTAGGTTGAGTCCGTTCGTTTGATCCAACTTGATAATAGAATTTGAGTCCACCAATGAATATGCCATTTGGGAAGACCTGCCATTTAAAGTGAAATTGCTAAAACTTATCAAGTGCCTGCACCAAATATCCATGGTTCTATTCCATTTTTGTTTTCCTTGACTACATTCCTAGTACCCTTGAGCAAATGATCCCAAACTTTGAGAATGGTTTTTGTTGAGCATCTCAAATCAAGCAGGAGAGAGCCTGGTTATTTTTAGGAGAAGTTGGAATGGGGTAAAGAAATGATCTCGTTTTCGCAAGCGTTTCTCTTTCCTCGCTTTCCTTAAATGGAGCCATTAAGGCTTTTCATTTCAACACTGGGTTGTGTTCTCCTAACCCATTTTTTGTATAGAGATCTTATACTAAGAATTCATTCTTGACCTCCACTTTTTTTTTTTCCAAGCATATTTGAAAACTCAGCCAATAACCCAAAAAAAATCCGTTTCGGCTTATAGTCTATTTTCAAAAAAAGGTAAAATATTATTTAAAAATAAATAAAATTTGGGGGAGTTTAAGAGGAAATTCAAATTTCTTCTCAAATAAACGTTCTAGAGATTTATTTGCCCTTGATTCTGATTTTAATTTTATTGGGTTCTTTTTCTGTTATTTTTTCAAACATGAAATAAAAAATTATTTTTTTGACCATGGGGAATGGGTAACTTGTCGGAATCATCTAGCAAGACCCAGGTTCAAATCCGTCGGTTGCCACTATAACCTCAAGATTATATCCAACAACCCATAAGTTAGGTATATCAATAACATTTGACTCAACAAAGGTCGAGACGTTCTGACTCCCACTGAGGTGGATATCTATCCAAGGGGTCACATACCCTTCGAGCCTTATCAAAACAGGCCATGTCTCATTAGGGTTTGATCCCTGGTGGGTTGGGTGAAAATCAGCTTGCCCCATCATTAGGCTCCCAAGTCCTTGACATGAAACAAAAAAATAATTAGACTTACAGGAGAGGAAAGAAGAAAGGACAAGTACCCTTGAGCTCAGTTTCAATTGCATGCAATAGTTGAGTTGGTTTTGATTGCATTCTTTCAGTTGTGAGTGGTCTCCTTTGCAATAAAATGATTTGATGTTGATATGAAGAGGTGGTCTTCCACAACAACTGGTATAGATTCAGTGAGTACATGTACGCGGTTGGTGCCTCTTTGATCTTTATTCCATCTGAACCAAATCCCCTTGGATTGATGGGCTTCACGAAACTTGGTACACCTTCATTCTTAATAGGGACTTTCTCAATTTGATAGAGATGCAATAGGAAGAATGAAATATGATCTCCATGATTGGGCCATCAAGATAGGTGAATCAATGTCTTGTTGCAGAGTGAGTGGGGTTATCAAGATGTATTTATATCTTTTAGAGCTCCTCACTCAAAGAAATAATGGCATTTCAAACATACAAGACTGCTACACAAGGCGCTAATTTAATGCATTTCCCACTCAATCCTTTGGCTACTCAATTGAATGAAATGACGTATGAAAAGATCCAGTTGACATGAAAGGAAGGGTGTACCAACAACTCCAAACTGACATGTAAAATTAAGATTAGGCAATTATAAAAATATGCACCATTTGGAGAGAGGAGAGACACAAATTCTTGGAAACTATGTATAAAATTAGATGCCCAGGACTGCCCATGTGGATTTACCCACCAACATCAAATCTAGCCTAGCATATGTGATACATACCATTTCGTCCAGTCTTCCCTAGTAAATGGGTAGATTCATCAATGCATTATTAAATGTGTCATTCAGTAAGGAAACTAGGTGGATAGTGATATGAAGCCTCATTTGTGGAGCTTACATATGTGCATATCTTCCACATTTAACTCGGTTTGTCACTCATACTCAGGGATTTGGAGTGTAGTGAATACCCAATAGTAGCATCAAACTCTTGGAGGTTTGGGGGTGTTAATTCATAGAAAATATTGGAATGAAAGTTGATTATGGAGCTAGGAATCATGGTCACCAAGAAACCTTATGTTCCAGTCTGAAATCTCAAGATCATCGTTGATGTGGAACAAATTGTCATGCCATAAATCAAGCTATTGAAATTGATATTGGCAGGTGGCTACATATAGGACAAGGACCAGTAGTTGTGAATTTGTGAAAGGGAAGTGGAGTAGTGTTTTAATTGTTGAGATAGAGATATCATTGGAGACTTGTTTGTTACTGTTATACTCCCTTATTTCAGTGCGGGGCATCACCAGGAATCATCCATTCGGGAATGAACTTCTTCTCTTGCAAGATGGACCTCATATGCATGTAACTGATTTTTTTAAGTAATAAATAGCAATCCCTTGATTTATGTTCATATATTTGTTATTGGATTTAAATGCAAATGTTGTCTTGATTGGAATTTGGTATCTAGGATGTTGTATGAACCTTATGTTATAATCCTTGAAATCCAAGTCTTTATTCCTTGAAAACACAAGAAGCACTACAAAAATTCACTAGATAGTGTTAGAAGTCAGAATATGCATGTAAACAGTAAGAGTTCAGTGGATTTAAGGTGTATTTGATGAAACTCTTCAACCATCATAGCTAAAATATGTCACTCTACAAGGGAAGGAAAGTCATTACATATGAATGTGGGGTGAAGTTGGGGATTTGACTAGGTAATTGGCTAAGAGAAAAACCTACATTTGTGTTCCATCATAGTTAAACTTCACAATAGGCACAGTTCACTTTAAATGTTCATTTTATGATGAAATGACATTCAACCTCAAATTTCCAACTTAGGTGATCCTTTTCGCCTTTATGTTTTAGTGATGAAATATTTTTTTCTTGTTGAAATGTCACTCATAATGATGAATTTGGGCCAAAACGACAACCAAGCCAAATCATTCGACTTAGACAATTTTTCTAGTTTTCATGTTTCGCAAGGAGAAATACTTTTTCTCACTAACATTTCTCTCCAAATGATTACATTAATTCAATGCTATACAAGCATGCACGTTAATCAATGGGCATTCCTCCCAACCATCTCCTGGGGAAAACGAATTTTATACAACAAGCAAAATTGGGTGGGATATTTAAGGGAAAACCAGTACGAATTAGAGTGAAAGGATCAGTCCAATTCATTGAATTATGGTTTGAAAAGAAAGAGTAGTACATTGTCATTATCATCCCCGTAGTCAATTTTTGGTACAACCAATCTTTTTTCATCAATCGTGTATTCATCTATTGGCGGGCGCCTTAATTTTAGCATTGTTGAAATTTTAGCAAATTGGTTTGAATATTTGAAATGCATATGAATAAGCCGAACAAAATATTGTTGCAGAAGATTGAGAAAATACCTAAAACATTTGTCCTGACCAGAATGCAACACAACCTCATCTGTGAAAGTCCGTTTATGAAAAAACAGTGAAATCGACCCCTAAGGGGATGCAGGTTGATCCCCACGCGCTATAAGGTGAAGGTTTCCAACCCATGACTGAAATTACCGACCTGATTGAGCAATTTCTCTTTGCAACAAATGAGCAAAAATCGTGATTTCATTGTCATTGGCGGTATAGCCACAAAAATTTCAAATTTTCAAAAGATATTTGTCAAATATGGGAAATTAAGTTTAATGTTTTTTTAATTTATAGGTGTGCTTAGAATGAGTTATGTTTGAGTGATTCAATTTATCATTTTTATAGATATCAAAATTGTTGTGTTTTGGTTTAAAAGAAAAATATAAAATTAATTAATTATTAATTTTTGTAACTATGGAAGTTATTTTAAATGGTCATGTTAGTTTTGTGACCATTCATTGAACTCATGTGAATATTTACATAGGGGGAAACCATAAATTTTTAGCTACTCTGCTAGGGTTTTAGCTCGCCTGTTAGGGTTCTCAGGTTCGCCTCTACTGCAAACGCCATGGCCGCCACTTGATGGCGGTTCCCAATTGCCCTCCTCTTCTGCGCTCCCTCCTAAAATCGGATCTTTCACGCGTCTGGTTCCCAACTGCCCTCCTCCCGTCTTTCAAAAGAGAGTCTCCATATACATGAAATTGTCAAACACCATTTTTAGAAGCAAATTTGATGAGGATGATGATGAAGAGAGGTTCTTAATCGATGAGTTGTTGCTCATAATTAGTTGTTGTCGCGAGGTAAGGAAAATTTGTTTGAGAAGGCCACTAGGGATTAGGGCTTGTCTGTAACAATAGTAAGAAATGATGGTGTTTCCAAAGGTAATCTAGGACCAATTGTTTTTGGTGGGGTTGTTCGTAATGATCAAGGCCATATGCTTCGAATGTATTATGGATATGTAGGAGTCGACAACAACAATGTTGTCGAACTGAAATATCTGGCTCAAGGGCTCAGGATTACCATTAATAATGTATATTGTTAGGTAATAGTTGAAGGGGACTCTTATGTACATCTGGTGGTTCACATAGTAACTAGACTACAAAGTGGAATATCTATATATCAATCAACATGAAGAAAATATAGCCATATATGTTCACAAACTCTGCTCAACTTAATCTCTGACATCTCCCTTGTAAAGTGTCATTTGGTTGATGTTTATTATCGATTATATGCCTTAAAATGTGGGGATGATCAATTTGATCCATCACTAAGTATTTTATGCATGATGAGCTAAGCTTTCACTACAGCCATGACCATCATTAGAGTTATAAAAGGTGAAGTTGACAAAAATTTTGAGTTCCATGAAAGGAGAGTTATATGAAAAATTATTGAAGAGAATGGAAATGTTCTCCTCACTTAGGGACTACTCTAGTAATAGAAAAACATAATAGGCCATATTTCAACTTATGGAGCTAGAACTTAGTCTTGAGACATCCATGATCACATGGGAGTTGTCCAAGGAACATTTCTAGTAGAGGTAACTTTCTAAGGATTTTTTATAGTCTTGTTTGAATGATTTCAATGTGTTATATCAAGCCAAGTAGATGGTTCCAGAGTATGAGGCCCAATTGAGAGAGATGCCAAGGCATGCTCCTCATCTAAATACGGAGAAACTAAATGTGAACACTTTTAAAAAAAATTGAATATGACCATCAAGGGAAATGTTTCTAGAGGAACACATCAAACTCATTTGCTACGAGGAAGTTCCAAACCATCCTTTTTATGGCATAAAGAGGAACCAAGAGGAAATATTATGGGGGTTATAAAGAACCAAACAAGGTGTAGTTAACCACCATTCATACTTATCATACAACGTAACAATTATTCCCCTCGACATACTCAATAGAGTATTGCTTGAACTAATCTTTCCCAACCGAGAACACATTGAACATATTTAAAAGGAGGTCGATGGACATGTGGAGCGACCCATTTTGAGAAATTTTACAAAGGGAGATCACTAGAGCTAGATTCATTAAGAATTAGACCATGGTGGGAGATGTTGGGAGAGCTCACCAAACCCATATAGCAATGAACAACCATGTGCACTAGTTAACATCCTTGGATATCGCAAGTAAAAGAAAGGATTTTACTCTTTCTATTTTGATTGATCCAAGAACCACATCTAAGAGATTTATTTCACCAAATGCATTGTATAGATGTGGCTTGGTAGCTATTAGGAAATATGACTTTAACATCATTGAGATGACCTTAGGAGTCAAGTAAGGGGTTGGATTAATGGATTTGGATATTGGAGTGCATGTGACTCAAATATCCCAGTGTTATAAAACAATGGGATCTTATGATGTAATCATAGGCATGGATTGGTTGGAGGTGCATTCAGTTGTGCTAGATTACATAAGAAAGTTACTTCATTTCTTAGATGATGAAGGGAAGGAAAAGGTATTGAGAGGGACAAACATGGTTGTATCCTTGCAATTTGTATGATTATTGTAGTTGAAAATAAGTCCCAAGAAGGGCTACTAGATGCATATTGTGGTGGCATAGTTTTGACTAAATATCCCATCTTGTCAGAATTTCCAGATATTTTTCTCGAAGAGTTGCATGGGCTTCCTCTCAATTGTGATTTGGTGTTATTTGTTGAACCATAGACCATATATAAGTTCCATTATTCAATTCCCATGCTTGAATTTAATTAGTTATAGATGCATATGAAGAATTTTTGGGATTTAGAGCTGATCTAACCTAGCGTGTCACCTTGGGTAACACCGATTAACTTTGTGAGGAAGAAGGATGGATCCTAGATGTTGTGTATAGATTACATAGAGTTGAATATTAGGGCCACCATATATAACCAATATCCCTTTCCTTATATCTATGATTTTTTTATTATACTAAAGGGGCCACAATATTTTATAATTTTGATCTATGATTTGGGTATGATCATCTATAAATAAAGGATGAAAATATCATAAAAACTGCTTTTACATTTTGATTTGAGAATTGTGGGTTTGTGGTCATTCCTTTTTGGTTGACTAATATGATTATAGTATTAATGAATGATTGTGTCCTTTTCTCATATGTTATGTGTCCCCTTAACATCTATTTAGCATACCTTATTCATTTATCCAACCCCTACGGTGTCCTCTTTTGATTTTTCCAATCTCCCTTACTATGAATGTCCCCATAAAAGGTTTCCTATATTTCTCTGTACTCTTGTTTTTCTCTTCCTTTTTAGCCTCAATATTTTTCTAATCCTTCCTTCTTCCATATATAATATTAGCAAGCACCTTCCCTTCCTTCCCTTCTTCCTTTAGGGTAACCCAACAATGCAAATCATTTCCAAAATAGGCTTGGCCTGCTATTTCCTTTCTACATTTTGCCTTCCTCATTTACTATTGGTATTCTTACCTTCCTATTCTCATAGAACTCCACACACATAGGGAAACATAACTAAGTTATATGGTCATTAGAAAAACCTTTAATTCATGGAAAGAACAAGATAAGGGTATCCCCACAAATCCAAGGCCCATTAGAAACAATGTCGATACAATGCAATTAGGCTTTAGATGCTATGGTTGTGCCACCCACATGGCTTCAATACATCTTTGATTCAAGTCCTCTTAATGGCCTCTGAAAACATCCCACCAACAATGTGGTCATGTAATGTATATGCTATGTATGATACCCATACATCTTCATACTCAACAATAACATCAATGGGTGTCTCATCGAGAGGAATTTTATCCCCTCATACTTGACCTATGGAACAAAATTCCAAGGAGCCTCACAAAACCATTTTGTTCTTATGATTATCATGAACAACCATATTATGCATACAATTTGGCTTAAGGTTGAGGGTAGCCATAAAGGTGCCCTGAGGCCATATGTCCAATAGACAAGATGAAATGCATGTTCATGCATGCCATCTAAATTAATGACATTGACAATAATGATGAAATATATGAAATCAACAGACATACACACACTCATTATACCCTATCTCCTCCTCATGTGTAATTTATCCTTCTATATTATTTTTCATCTACATTATACATTTTCCATTTTTCATAAAAACCTCTCTCTATCTCTATAATTATAATAATCCAATCACTCCCCACTCGGGTTCAAGTCTCACTATTTGACATGTTATGTAACTGAGGATTCCTTGATTCTTCGTGAATAACAGGAATTTTTTTTCAAAGTGAAAAAAAAATCCAATCACTCCATAAATTATTTATAATTTCCTCGTAAACTATCTTTCGTTAATTAGAAGCTTGCTACTTAAAATAGAAAATGAAAAAGAGCTGCTCAATATTGATGAAGAAATTCAAATGATAATAGGGGAAGTGGATGAAGATTAATTTTCATCTGGGAGAAAAGAAAAACTTCTTATGCGTGAGATAAAGAAAGAAGAAAAAATTGAAACAGAAGGAGGAAACATGGAGACAAAAGAGAAGGGATGTGTTTCATCATTTTGCTAATCAACAAAGATTAACTAATTCTATCTGGGATATAAATGGTGATCAAAATGAGTTTATTTCATCTATTTGGAGTAGTTTTTTGAATTATTTCCCCATTATTAACCAGTCGATCTATTGGACCGTCGGCTGAGGTACTCAAGTATTTATTGGTTTTGATCCTTTTATTGGTTTATGCGAATATTATAGGTTATCGTAGGGACTGGTGGTAGAAATCCATACAAGAGCGGAGTTGGTTTCCTTATGGGGACTTCTTTGGCTTGTTAGGAGAATGGGACCCACCTCTA
>LPNX010405431.1:0-123848 GCA_001517045.1 Pseudotsuga menziesii | reverse complement strand
ATTTCACAGGTGAGAAAAGTGAAACCAGGTGGTGCACATTGATCATGGCAGCAGATCAAAAGTTATTGGACTTAGCTGGAAGTCTCCTTCAAGTGATTGACAAGACCCAAGAGAATCTTGGGGAGATGCTCAAGATACAGAAAAGGCAGAGTGAAATGAACCACCATATTTTGCAAGACTCTATTGGTTTGCATAGGGAGGTGAAAAGCCTTCTGGGAGCAATCGGCAAGGGAAAGGAAGGTGGTTCAGTGATGGGACATACGTCCAAGCGACCCGATAGGAAATGGTCCAGGCATGAAGACTCAAAGGCAATTGAGCAGGTAAAGATGAAGCAGCCAGTGAGATGCTGAAGATGTGGAGGACATCATTTACGCCGGGACTGCCCAATGAGGGAACATGATGAGGGAAATAGCCACAAAGTTCCTAGACTTCGGGATGAGCTGGAAGCTGAGAACCAGCGGGACAAGTCCATGGAAGTCGAGGGGCTTGGTCTTGAACGTTCAAAGTAGATGATTGAACGTGGGACAGATCTGCAATTCTAAAATTTTGATGTGCAGTTGTATATGTAATGTATATATGTAATGGAACACCAAGGATGGTGTTATTCCAAGGGGGAGGGGAATGTAATGTCCCAGTTTTGACCCCGTTTGCATGATGTATATAATGTAATTAATCATTGTGAGGAGCTAAAGGAAAAATCCCCACCATCGATTTGTGTTTGTATGTTTCAACAATAGGTATAGTTGCCGATGGTATGTCATGCCATCCGGCACCTTATAATATGGCATCATGTAAATATGCACATCAAATAATATGAACCCCATCCAGCTACACCAGTGCAACGTTGAATGAAAAGGGCATGGTTCCAAAGGATAAGGGGTGGGGGGAAAAAACCCATGTTTTATCACCTTTGTTTGTTTGCCACCTTTCTTGTTTCACCAACCTCTTCAATGGCTTGGTTTTGTTTGTTGGGAGCAGTTATGGCTGGTGGTTGAGGCAGTTATTGCTGAGTGGTGGTGGCTGTGGAGGACTGTCAGTCCCTTGCTCATGCGCCCACTCCACCCATGACTGCATTCACTCCACTTCCTCCACGGCTAGGCATTCTTGCCCATGGTCTGCTCATTCCTCCTCTCGAGGGTCTGTTGATTCGCGCGCATAGGCGAAGCTGTTTCTCCTCATGCGCAAACTGGGATCCTCATGCAGAGAGACATTCTGCTCTCTCTTCACACACGGGAGTTCTGTGTTGGTTATCCTCACGCAGGGAACGGGTGAAATCATGGCTGTCACTCAGGATTTTCGGGGGCAAGAGCCATTTCTACACTCAAGAACTATGTGTAAGTTTCCTTACTGATTTGTGGCCCGTGCATATTTTTTCCTCTATGTTTTGGGGTCTGGTGCAAGTTGCTCTCAAGCAAAGACCATTGGAGCCATTTTCCATGTTGTGAGCCATGCTCATTGATTACGTTTTGGGACTATTGTCTTCCCTGTGTTTTGCTGGCTGTGGCATCCAAATTCGTTTTGGGCCACTGTGGATTTCCAATCCGTGGGCTGTGTTCTCCTCTGTCCATGCTGGGAGTTGGCTTCTCCTTTGTTTTGGGACTGTGTGAGTTGCCAGACATTACCTGGAGGAATTGTGTGTGTTGTGGGCTGTTGATTTCCAATCTGTTGGCTGAGTTTCCCTATTTTGGGACTGTGGATTGCTGCTATCATCCATTGTGTGTTTGTAGCTGCTGAAGGACCCTAGTTTGGGTTGTAGCTGAGTTGTTTTGGCCATGTTAGGGCCAATAACAACTCTGAATTGCCTTGTGGGCTTGAGTTGTGTCACACCTTTCGTTTGGGACTGTCACCGGTTTCCTTTGCTTCTTTGTAGGGCTGTGAAGGGATTGTGTTGCTGCGGTATGCAGTGGTTGGTCTTCGGACTATGCTGGCTTGGCCGATTGTTGAAGGCCTGTCAAACCCAGCCGTGTTTAGTTTGCTGATTGTATCCCCTTGGTTATGTGTAAGCCTGCATTGACCCTTATCCTTGGAGGAATCATGCCCAGCTCGGGGGTGGCAGCATTGCTGAGAGATTGATGAGCAAGATGGCCTATGGTTGGGTGGAACGTTGCAGCGACGTAGCTGGTTGCGGGGTGAATGCTTCATCAAAAGATAAGTACTATTGTTATTTCATCTATGCAATTATATCTATTGTTCTATGAATTATGATGAACATGTTAAATGCTGGAAATGTATATGTGTTGCTTCCGTTGTATATTGAGGTCATAGGAATCATGAATCCCTGTATGCTAGATTATGCATCTGCTTGTATGTCTTAGCATCCCTGTTATGCATCATGTTAAGTAGTTTCAATTCCAGCATTGATCGATTGTATATGTTCATGGGGCTGTTTTCCCGGCTATTGTGGTGTTCGTCGCGTCCTCTTCACCAGTCTGAGGGATGGGGACGTGACACTTTACATGTATGAAAAATATGGGAATATCAACACTGTACGTTATGTGTTTGACAAATTTCTTAGACGAGATGTTGTCACATGGAATGCAATGATTGGAGGATATGCATAGAAGGGTATGTTAATGAGGCTCTGGACGTGTTTGACAAAATTCCTGAATGAAATGTGGTCTCCTGGACATCAATGATTGTGGGATATGCACAGAATTGCATGGTTGATGAGGCTGCCAAAATATTTGATGAAATTCCTGAAAGGAATGTGGTATCTTGGACATCAATGATTTCAGGTTATGCTCAGAATGGACGTGTTGATGAAGCTTACAAACTGTTTGAGAAGATGCCTAAGAGGAATCTATTCTCTTGGATTGCAATGATTATAGGATATGCACAGGATGGGGGTATTAATGAGGCTCTGAAGCTCTTCAAAGAAACACCACTACGAAATGTGGAATCGTGGAATGCAATGATTGCAGGATATGTACATAATGGCCGAAATGAAGAGGCTCTGAAGCTTTTCTGAGAAATGTGCAAAGGCATCGCATGAAGCCAAACTCAATGACTCTTGCTATTGTTATTACAGCATGTGCCGATTTGGTAGCATTGGAACAGGGCTCGGAGATCCATGAAGAAGTAATCAAGAGTAGATTTCAACCTCTTTTGTTTGTGGCTAATGCCCTTGTAAACCTCTATGCGAAATGTGGGAGCATAGAAGTTGCCCGCAACATGTTTGACAAAATGGATCACAAAGATGTGGCATCATGGACAGCAATGGTTGTAGGTTATGGTGTGCATGGATTTGGTAAGGAAGCCCTAATGCTCTTCGAACAAATGCAGCACTATGGAATATCACTGGATTATGTTACCTTTGTCGGATTTCTGTCTGCGTGCTGCCATTCAGTCCTAGTGGATGAAGGCCTGCAATAATTTAATTGCATGAGTCACTATCATAAAATTACACCCACAATGGAGCACTATGTTTGCATGGTTGACCTTTTCGGCCGAGCTGGGCACCTGGATAAGGCACACAATTTTATCAATAGAATGCTAATAAAACCTGATTATATTGTGTGGAGTTCTTTGATTGTTGCATGTAGAATCCATAAGAATATAAAGCTAGAGGAATTTGTTGTAGAACGCCTCATTGAATTGAATATCGAAAAAGCCACACCTTATGTGGCTCTATAAAACATCTATGCTTCAGCAGGACAATGGGATAGCATCGAAAAAGTAAGGAAAATGATGAAAGATGGGGGGGTAAGAAATGAAATTGGATGTAGTTGGATTGAGGTAAATAAATAGGTGCATGCTTTCTCTGTAGGAGATATATCACACCCACAAATGCGACAGATCTATGAAAAGTTGGAAATGTTGTCTCAGTAGATGAAAGCAGCAGGTTATGCAGCTACAGGAGATTAGAGCTGAATGATGTGTAGTAGGGACATGACGATAGCTATTTTGGTGATCATGAACGTTAATGTGCAAGCACTTTGCTAGGAATTTCATCTTCATGATTGTTTCCAGAAGAATTCCTTGCCATAGTAGCAAGATTTGAATATTAATATGAATCTTAGGTATGTCCAATGAATAGAAATAATAATTTTTAAAATTTTTTCTTTAAAATTTGATGACTTAGTTCATATTTACAGGTGTCTTTAGTTATTACATTTCTTTTTTAATATAAATATTTTTGAGTTTTTGGGCTGTTTTTTGGGGGTTTATGAATGGACTGGTATCAAGTATATAAAGTATATCATAAAAAACAATTAAAAGTAAGTTGACCATCCCATATCTGAACAGTACAAAAATTTGGCTGAATTTCGTACTATTGCAGAATTTCCATACAATAAAGGCCAATACACCCAAATATTGCTACTATTGTCCTTGCAACTTGCAAGCCCTGCTGAGCATCCAACCTCTAGTGGATGGTTTCCTTCTAAGTGTTAGAGTCAAATTTTTTATAATAATAGTCTTGTAATAAACATTTTTCTTTGCTTGGAGCTGAGCATTTCCAACAAGAAATTTCGTGAATTGAGGTTTCTTATGCTATTAAGAAATTTCTTAGTCTTTTAGAGGTTTCTCAGATCTTAATTGGATCTTAGTATATATCATATAACCGATCACAGCTGTAAAACAATATGTTACTTAACGTGAATTGGCAATAAATTGTATACAAAGAGCAACAATTAATTGTATATATATTCTCATTTTATGGTCGCTAGCAATAAATTATATCCACAAGACAACAATTTTTATGGATATTCTCAAAGTAATGTCACAATATAATTCCAGTGAGATTCAATCCCTAAACTAGTTGAGAGTAGGATGAGATTCTACAAAAGCAACAGCAACATTTATGAGATTCTATAAACAACTTGAGAGGATAATGAGATTCAATCTAATTATACATAGAACAACAACATTTATGTAAGTTGAACTACACTTTGATGAAGGGATTTCAGCATTAATCTTTTAGGGTTTCTGCAAGAAAGCACAAATGGGCATTAACCATTTTTTTAAAGAAATGTACTTTTTCAGATCCACATGTGCTAGGTGCTTCAAGTCTACAAGATACATTTCCAATTTTGGCAGGAAGATAATAATGGATCTAGATCCGATCTGATTTGTTTGTAGCTAATGTCCTTGTAAAACTATTTACGAAATGTGGGAGCATAGAAGTTTCCCGCAACATGTTTGAAAAATGGATCACAAATATGTGGCATCATGGAATGCAATGATTATAGGCTATGGTGTGCATGGCTTTGGTAAGGAAGCCCTAAGTCTCTTCGAACAAATGCATCACTGTGGAATATCACCGGATCATGTTACCTTTGTCGGAGTTCTGTCTGCACGCTGCCATTCAAGGCTAGTGGATGAAGGCCCTCAATACTTTAATTGCATGGGTCACTATCATCAGATTACACCCACAATGGAGAACTATGCTTGCATGGTTGACCTTTTCGGCCGAGCTAGGCGCCTGGATAAGGCGCATAATTTTATCAATAGAATGCCAATAAAAACCTGATTATATTGTGTGGAGTTCTTTGATTGCTGCATGTAGAATCCATAAGAATATAAATCTAGGGGAATTTGTTGCAGAACGCCTCATTGAATTGGATATCCAAAAAGCCACACCTTATGTGGCTCTATCAAACATCTATGCTGCAGCAGGACAGTGGGATGGCATTGAAAAAGTAAGGAAATGATGAAATATGGGGGGTAAGAAAGGAACCTAGATGTAGTTGGATTGAGGTAAATAAACAGGTGCATGCTTTCTCTGTAGGAGATAGGTCACACCCACAAATGCAATAGATCTATGAAAAGTTGGAAATTCTGTCTCAGCAGATGAAAGCAACAGGTTGTGCACCTGTAGGAGATTAGAGCTGAATGATGTGGAGTAGGGACAAGACAATAGCTATTTTGGTGATCATGAACATTAGTGTGCAAGCACTTTGCTAGGAAGTTCATCTTCATGATTGTTTCCAGAAGTCCTTGACTCCTTTCCATAGTAGTAAGATTTGAATATTAATATGAATCCTAGGCATGTCCAATGAATACAAATAATAATTATTTTCTTTAAAATTTGATGACTTAGTTCATATTTACAGGTGTCTTTAGTTATAACATTTCTTTTTTAATATAAATATTTTTGAGGTTTTGGGATGTTTTTTGGGGGTTTATGAATGGAATGGTATGAAGTATATAAAGTATATCATAAAAAACAATTAAAATTAAGTTGGCCATCCCATATCTACACAGTACAAAAATTTGGCTGAATTTCGTACTATTGCAAAATTTCCGTACAACAAGGTCAATATAGCCAAATCTTGCTACTATGGTCCTTGAAACTTGCAAGCCCTGCTGAGCATCCAACATCTAGTGGATGGTTTCTTTATGGGTGTTAGAGTCAATTTTTTTGTAATAATAGTCTTGTAATAAACATTTTTCTTTGGTCGGAGCCAAGCATTTCCAAAAATAAATTTCTTGAATTGAGGTTTCTTATGCTATCAAGAAATTTCTTAGTCTTTTATAGGTTTCTCATATCTTAATCGAATCTTAGTATATATCATATAACCAATCACAGCAGTAAAACAATATGTTACTTAACCTGAATTGGTAATAAATTTTATACAATGAACAACAATTAATTGTATACATGTTCTTAGTTTATGGTCGCTAGCAATAAATTGTATCCACAAGACAACGATTTTTATGGATATTCTCAAAGTAATGTCACAATATAATGCTAGTGAGATTCAGTCCCTAAACTAGTTGAGAGTAGGATGAGATTCTACAACAACAACATCAACATTTATGATATTCCATAAACAACTTGAGAGGAGAATGAGATTCAATCCAATTATGCACAAAACAACAACATTTATGTAAGTTGTACTACACTTTGATGAAGGGATTTCAGCATTAATCTTTTAGGGTTTTTGCAAGCAAGCAGAAATGGGAATTAACCATTTTTTTAAAGAAATGTACGTATTTAGATCTGCATGTGTTGGATGCTTCAAGTCTACAAGATACATTTACAAATTTGGCAGGAAGATCATGGCGCCTCTGGATCCGATCTGATTTGTTTGTGGCTAATGCCCTTGTAACCCTATATATGAAATGTGGGGGCATAGAAGTTTCCTGCAACATGTTTGACAAAAAGGATCACAAAGATGTGGTGTCATGGAATGCAATGATTGCAGGCTATGGTGTGCAAGGATATGGTAAGGAAGCCATAAGGTTCTTCGAACAAATGCAGCACTATCGAATATCACTGGATCATGTTACCTTTGTCGAATTTCTGTTTGCGTGCTGCCACTCAGGCCTAGTGGATGAATACCTGCAATACTTTAATTGCATGAGTCACTATCATCATATTACACCCACAATGGAGCACTATGCTTGCATGGTTGACCTTTTTGGCCGAGCTGGGCACCTGGATAAGGCACACAATTTTATCAATAAAATGACAATAAAACATGATTATATTGTGTGGAGTTCTTTGATTGTTGCATGTAGAATCCATACAAATATAAATCTAGGGGAATTTGTTGCAGAATGCCTCATTGAATTGGATATCCAAAAAGCCACACCTTATGTGGCTCTATCAAACATCTATGCTATAACAGGATAGTGGGATGGCATTGAAAAATTAAGGAAAATGATGACAGATGGGGGGGTAAAAAAGGAACCTAGATGTAGTTAGATTGAGGTAAATAAATAGGTGCATGATTTCTCTGTAAGAGATAGATCACACCCATAACTACAACAAGTCTATGAAAAGCATAGTTTTAAAAATTGGAATCAAACTCAGAATCGGTCGAGGGTCAACTCGAAATCGGAATCGGAATCAGTAATGAATCAGTCATAAATCGGCTGATTTGAATTTAATGAATTGGTTTGCTAAAAAATACATCAAATATTTAAATTTTAAATAAAAACAACGTTTTCAAGATTATAATCCATGATAAATTGATAATGAGTATTGAACAATGAAGACTGCCCTCTGCAAGTGCACACTGCAATCTTAAAAATGATAAACTGTCCACCTGTGACCCAACTATCAGGCTTCAGCACTTTGATGTCCACTCTCCAACACTGTCCACCCATGACCCAACTCTGCAGCGAGCACTGCTACTATCCACTGAGTCCACCCAACTCGGCACTTCCCACTGCCACTGTCAACTCCTCTCAGCTTGCTGCTCTGTCCACTAAGCACTCACTCAAGTCTCAAACAGCAAACACAAGTGACAAGAAATAATAGGATATTAGGAAGTGGACCGATACTAGTTTATAATTTGTAGTTGGGTTGGGTGGGGACTAGTTTAGGTTAGGGATAGGTTAGGTAGATAGGTTAGTAAAAATATAAGCAAAAAATAAATAAAAACAATATGAAACTTAAAAAAACAAAAAAAATAGAAGTTGCCCGTAACCGGCCCGGTCAGTTTCGAAACTGGCTGGTCAGACCGGTTAGTTACTGAATCGGATCGGTTTGGTTACCAACCGGCCGGTTCGGTAACTAACCAGTCACCGATCTGGTTTACCTGCTGGTTTGAACCAGTTTGGAACTAAATCGGTGAACCAATCGGTTTTGAAACCGGTCAGACCAATTTTTAAAACTATGATGAAAAGTTGGAAATGTTGTCTCAACAGATGAAAGCAGCAGGTTATGTACCTGTAGGAGATTAGATTTGAATGATGTGGTCAGAAGAAGAACCACTTTTATCCAAGGGTGTATGGTCATTGTAGATTCCTTCTAATGCATCAAGAACTCTTTTCTAATACCCTAGTTTTTTATTCCATTCCTTTGTAACAATTGGTGAATTCTCATTGCCAATAGTCTCTTTCTACATTTGTATGTATGATGTTATTCCTTCCTTTAGTTCTTTTAAATAAACATCATTGTCTTTCAGACGTAAGAAATATGGCTTCCATGTGGGAAATATAGGTCGAGCTTCATCATCTATATTCCACAACTCAACTGGTTCTGACCACTCAATGTCTCTGATGGATTCTTTATACCTCATAATTGGAACATCATTGAGTACAAGAAATTGGAAGTATTGGACATTAATGTCCAACTAGTGCATTTTTCCCTTCCTTGATGTACCCATTAAGAAAACTTTTGAAGTCATACACGTTGTCAATAAGTTTAAGTGGAAACACCCAGTTTTCTTCTATTGTGCGATATGTATCCACCATCTCAGGTAAAGAATATATATCTTTACTTTTCAAGTTGGAAGACATGCTTTCGTAGGTTCCATCTATGTCTTCATGGGTGTGCCCCACTAGAAAGAACCCAACCTCAATAGTGATGAAGACACCAAGTACAGTTAATAGTGATAGAAACACGAAAACATAATGATTCTTATTATCACTAGTTGCATTGTCCAACTGTAACAAGAAATGTGGAGGAAGAGATTTAAAATCAAGTTTTTGATTTTTTGAGCTTCCATTTAAAGATAGGAAATCATCTTTGTACATTCTACATTTTGAGTAAATAGAGTTTTGAACTAATGCATTTGAAAGTGGGTTTCTTGAACTTCCACTCTCATAAAGCAAATCACCATACATATCAAGGTGTGGGTCTTGAAGGCCCCTAAAGCACTTTGCAAGAGATGTAATGGTAAATTGTGATCCCATGTGTACAAATGGTAGGGAGAAATGACCAAAACCGCATTTGCTATTCCCACGTGTTAGCATACCTGTCAAAAACATACCTAAGTTTGTTCCTACAACAGATTTTGATTTGACACGTAATATTGGGATTGAAGTCTTTTTTTCTCTATTTTATCATGGATAATGCTCGAGTGTTCCTTTGGATACCTCTCTGACATAATTATGTGGGAATAGTAGCAATATCTTCCACACATAACAATCTTGTTATGTTTCTTCAGTCTAGCTCATGCCTTTTCTTCCAGCTCTTTTCTAGTCGTTGTCTTCATCTGTGCTTTCAACACGATACATTCACTACATTTAATGAAGTTAGTGATATTTGAGAATGCCACATATGGAAAATGAGTATAGCGAATCTTGCTCATTGTTGGTTGTGATATGGATGAACAATTGAGCTCTTGAAGAGCCTCATTGATCTCTTTTAACAAAGAAATTTGGGTGTACGTTGATGTCAGCAATCTTAAAGGAGTAGACGTTCCATCTTCTTCAACTTGTCGTGTTTGGTTTGGAGAAAAATCTGAATTATCCATTACAATTTTGTGCAATATTTCTATGGTTGCGATAGTATGTGCATGTGGTTTGCATTTGTTGGTGTTACCATGAATTCCTTTGACATGTCCTTGTTGGAAATTATGTTGGTAAGTATAGAAGGTGCTTTGAGGAATATTATATTTCTTGTACCATGCTTTCTTACAAATAATATCTCCATTAAACCTCATGTCCTTTACTTTCCTAACAGTAGGAGGTAGGCCATGCCCATGGCTCTTTGACATGATTGTGTTGGAAAGGAGTGAATTTAAGACGAATTCCCTAATGCCATTTTTTTAAGAGTTTCATACCCCTTCTAGCAGCTGCAATGGATTTCCTATCCACACGTTGAAGACAATCTTGTTTGCAACATTCATCCATTGCCAAAATTCGGATTTCTTTCTCTTCATCTCTCTGTATTTGAAAGTTTCCAACTTTTTTTGTAGCCACAACTCATTTAATCCTTTTATGTGGCCTCGTTAAGTGCATAAAAATTGAATCTTGATATTTTTCATTATAAAGATCACCATCCCATTTGTTTAAGGGACTTATTTCCTCTATAAGATCCCATACCGCCATTTCCTTGGGTGCTCCTTGAAATTTTCATTCACCCTTAAAATCTCACCTTCATCGTCCTCCAACTTATTTATTGACCATCTAACCAAACAATGTATAGACTTATCCCCAATCCTACATCTTTCACAATTTCTATCTATGTCTTCCACAAAAACATTGAATTCCTTTTCAGCTAACATTTCACCCCCAACCATGTCATCCTCACAGACATTAACTATGATCCCTTAGCAATGGACCTGCTTGTTCCTGTGCATTCATGTGTAAGAGAAAAATTTTCACATGTAAATGTAAGCCTATGTTGGGGAGTATTTACTGGGTGATCATGACAATAAGGTTCCAAATCTGATTTTGACCAAATCTCATAAGATCCCAATGTACCCCCTAGTTTATTCTCAAATCCTGTTGGATGTGGCAAAAGAGAATCATGTTTTAACACCTTCTCAATGTTAACCACTATGGATCCTTTATTTACCATCCGTCCATGCACCTTATGACCAATCTTTGTATTGAATATGGAGCCTTCACCCACCTTCTCTCCACATTGCAAAATCTCTACCTTGTCTTCAATAGAAAATGCAGAAGAGACATTTTGCACCTATACAGCAAATTAAACAACCTTAGTATTTGCCCAAAAAAAACAAGCAATGTACTATCAAAAACACTTAACATGTGCTTCAAGATTTTGATTTCACTTTGTTATGCCTCAAATCTATGATTTTCCATGCCAGATGTAAGTCCCCTTCATCAACATCTTCCACAATCAAATGTGGTTCAATGACATCAATTATCAAAAGCATAACATATCTTACATTAAGCCTTTCTCCACCATAATGAGTTCTAGTCTCTGTAGATTCAACCCTTCCTAGTCCAATAACTTGACCATTAATTAGGACGTCAACATAGTCCCCTCTTGTCAAATTTTCTTTTAGCAACATGGCATGATGAGTTAAAGCTAATGCGTGTTAGCTTTCATAAGGTAGTTTTTCATGTAACACAACTGCATTGTCATCAAGCACATTGCACTGTGTTGAAAATCTAGCTGGAGTTAGCTTTCATCCTTAAATTGTTGCACAGTGAGTGAAATCTAATGTGTAAGCTTTCATAGTGTATTTTTCCATCTAGCACAACCATATTGTCATCAATCACAATGCACCATGATGTAAATCTAGCTGGAGTTAACTTTCGTTCTTAAAACATTGCACGGTGAGTAAAGCTAATGTCTGTTAACATTCATAAGGTAGTTTTCCATCTAACACAGCCACAATTTCATCAAATACATTACACCGTGATGGAAATCTAGCTGGAGTTACTTTTTATTCTAACAACATGGCACTATAAGGGAAATCTTATGTATGTTAGCTCATTACACCATGATGGAAATCTAGCTGGAGTTAGATTTCATTTCAACAACATGGCACAATGAGTGAAAGCTAACATGTATTAGCTTTCATAATGTAGTTTTCCATGTAACACAACCACATTGTTATCAATCACATTGCGCCGTGTTGGAAATCTAGTTGAAGTTAGATTTCATCCTTAAATCATTGCACGCTGAGTGAAATCTAATGTGTGTAAGCTTTCATAGTGTAGTTTTTCATCTAGTACAGCCACATTGTCATCAATCACAATGCACCATGATGAAAATCTAGATGGAGTTAGCTTTCATTCTTAAAACATTGCACTGTGAGTAAAAGGTAATGTCTGTTAGCTTTCATAAGGTAGTTTTCCATCTAACAAAGCCACATTGTCATCAAATACATTACACCATGATAGAAATATTGCTAGTGTTAGCTTTCTTTCTAACATAACACTATGAGTAAAATATTATGTGTGCTAGCTCATTACACCAATATGAAAATCTAGCTAGAGTTAGATTTTTTTTTAACAACATAGAAGGATGAGTGAAAGCTAATGTGTATTAGCTTTCATAAGGTAATTTTCTATCTAACACAACCACATTGTCACATTGCACCATGATGAAAATCTTACTGGAGTTAGATTTCAACCTTAAATCATTGAACGATGAGTGAAATATAATGTGTATTAGCTTTCATAATGTAGTTTTTCATTTAGCACAACCACGTTGTCATCAATCAAAATGCACTATGTTGAAAATCTAGCTAGAGTTAGCATTCGTTCTTAAAACGTTGCACGATGAGTAATAGCTAATCTGTGTTAGCTTCCGTAAGGTAGTTTTCCATCTAACACAACCACATTGTCATCAAATACATTACACCATGATGAAATCTAGCTGGAGTTAGTTTTCCTTCTAACAACATGGCACAATGGGTGAAAGCTAATGTGCATTAGCTTTCATAAGGTAGTTTTCCATCTAACACAACCACATCGTCATCGATTACATTGTATTGTGATGGAAATCTAGCTGGAGTTAGATTTCGTCCTTAAATCATTACACAGTGAGTGAAATCCAATGTGTGTAAGCTTTCATAGTGTAGTTTTTCATTTAATACAGCCACATTGTCATCAATCACAGTGCACCATGATGAAAATCTAGATGGAGTTAGCTTTCATTCTTAAAACATTGCACTGGGAGTAAAAGGTAATGTCTGTTAGATTTCATAACGTAGTTTTCCATCTAACACAGCCACATTGTCATCAAATACATTACACCATGATATAAATCTTGCTAGAGTTAGCTTTCCTTCTAACATAGCACTATGAATAAAAGCTTATGTGTGCTAGCTCATTACACCAATATGAAAATATAGCTAGAGTTACATTTCTTTTTAACAACATAGAAGGATGAGTGAAAGATAATGTGTATTAGCTTTCATAAGGTAATTGTCTATCTAACACAACCACATTGTCACATTACACCATGATGGAAATCTAACTGGAGTTAGCTGTCAACCTTAAATCATTGAACGGTGAGTAAAATCTAATGTGTATTAGCTTTCATAATGTAGTTTTTCATTTAGCACAACCACGTTGTTATCAATCAAAATGCACCATGTTGGAAATATAGCTAGAGTTAGCTTTCGTTCTTAAAACGTTGCACAGTGAGTAATATCTAATATGTGTTAGCTTTCGTAAGGTAGTTTTCCATCTAACACAACCACATTATCATCAAATACATTACGGCATGATGCAATTTAGCTAGAGTTATATTTCCTTCTAACAACACGGCACGATGGGTGAAAGCTAATGTGCGTTAGCTTTCATAAGGTAGTTTTTCATCTAACACAACCACATCGTCATCGATCACATTGTACCGTGATGGAAATCTAGCTGGAGTTAGATTTTGTCCTTAAATCATTACATGGTGAGTAAAATCTAATATGTGTTAGCTTTCATAATGTAGTTTTCCATCTAGCACAACCACATTGTCAGCAATCACAATGCACCATGATGGAAATCTAGCTAGAGTTAGCTTTCGTTCTTAAAACATTGCACAGTCAGTAAAGTTAATGTCTGTTAGCTTTCATAAGGTAGTTTTCCATCTAACACGGCCAGATTGTTATCAAATGCATTACACCATGATGGAAATATAGCTGGAGTTAGCTTTCCTTCTAACAATATAGCACTATAAGGGAAAGCTTATGTGTGTTAGTTCATTACACCATGAATGAAATCTAGCTAGAGTTATTTTTCTTTTTAACAACGTGGCACGATGAGTGAAAGCTAATGTGTGTTAGATTTCATAAGGTAGGTTTCCATGTAACACAACCACATTGTCATCAAGCACATTGCACCGTGTTGGAAATCTAGCTGGAGTTAGCTTTCATCCTTAAGTAATTGCACGGTGAGTGAAATCTAATGTGTGTAATCTTTCATAGTGTATTTTTCCATCTAGCACAACCACATTGTCATCAATCACAGTGCACTGTGATGGAAATCTAGCTAGAGTTAGCTTTCGTTCTTAAAACATTGCAGGTTGAGTAAAGCTAATATTTGTTAGCCTTCATAAGGTAGTTTTCCATCTAACACAGCCACAATGTCATCAAATACATTACACCATGATGGAAATCTAGTTGGAGTTAGCTTTCCTTCTGACAACATGGCACTATGAGGAAAATATTATGTGTTAGATCATTACACCATGATGGAAATCTAGATGGAGTTAGCTTTCCTTCTAACATGGCACTATAAAGGAAAGCTTATGTGTGTTAGCTCATTACGTCATGATTGAAATATAGCTAGAGTTAGCTTTTCTTTTAACAACATGGCACGATGAGTGAAAGCTAATGTGTGTTAGCTTTCATAAGGTAGTTTTCCATATAACACAACCAAATTGTCATCAATCACATTGTGTTGTGTTGGAAATTTAGCTAAAGTTGGATTTCATCCTTAAATCGTTGTACTATGAGTGAAATCTAATGTGTGTAAGATTTCATAGTGTAGTTTTCTATGTAGCACAGCCACATTGTCATCAATCACAATGCACCATGATGATAATCTAGCTAGAGTTAGCTTTCGTTCTTAAAACATTGCACAGTGAGTAAAATCTAATGTGTGTTAGCTTTCATAAGGTAGATTTTCATCTAACACTGCCACATTGTCATCAAATATATTATATTGTGATGGAAATCTAGTTGGAGTTAGCTTTCCTTCTAACATGGCACTATGAGTGAAATCTTATGTGTGTTAACTTTCATAAGGTAGTTTTCCATCTAACACAACCACATTGTCAAATTGCACCGTGATGGAAATCTTGCTGGAGTTAGCTTTCAACCTTAAATCATTACATGGTGAGTGAAATATAATGTGTGTTAGCTTTCATAATGTAGTTTTTCATTTAGCACAACCACATTGTCATCAATCAAAATGCACCATGTTGGAAATCTAGCTAGAGTTAGCTTTCGTTCTTAAAACCTTGCACGGTGAGTAATAACTAATGTGTATTAGCTTCCATAAGGTAGATTTTCATCTAACACAACCACATTGTCATCAAATACATTACACCATGATACATATCTAACTGGTGTTAGTTTTCCTTTTAACAACATGGAACCATGAGTGAAAGTGAATGTGTGTTAGCTTTCATAAGGTAGTTTTCCATCTAACACAACCATATTGTCATCGATCACATTGCACCGTGATGGAAATATAGCTAGAGTTAGCTTTCATCCTTAAATCATTGCACGGTGAGTGAAATCTAATGTGTGTTATCTTTCATAATGTAGTTTTCTATCTAACACAACGACATTGTCATCAATCACAATGCACCATGATGGAAATCTAGCTAGAGTTAACTTTCGTTCTTAAAATACTGAACGGTCAATAAAGCTAATGTCTGTTAGCTTTCATAAGGTAGTTTTCCATCTAACACAGCCACATAGTTATCAAATACATTACACCATGATGGAAATCTAGCTAGAGTTAACTTTCCTTCTAACAACATGGCACTCTAAAGGAAAGTTTTTGTGTGTTAGCTCATTACACCATTATGGAAATCTAGCTGGAGTTAGATTTCCTTTTAACAACATGGCACGATGAGTGAAAGCTAACATGTGTTGGCTTTCATAAGGTAGTTTTCCATGTAACATAACCACATTGTCATCAAGCACATTGCACCATGTTGGAAATCTAGATGGAATTAGCTTTCATCCTTTAATCATTGCACGGTGAGTGAAATCTAATGTGTAAGCTTTCATAGTATATTTTTCATCTAGCACAACCACATTGTCATCAATCACAATGCACCATGATGAAAATATAGATGGAGTTAGCTTTAGTTCTTAAAACATTGCACAGTGAGTAAAGCTAATGTCTGTTAGCCTTCATAAGGTAATTTTCCATCCAACATGACCACATTGTCATCAAATACATTACACCATGATAGAAATGTAGCAGGAGTTAGCTTTCCTTCTAACAACATGGAAGTATAAGGGAAAGCTTGTGTGTGTTAGTTCATTACACCATGATGAAAATCTAGCTGGAGTTAGCTTTCTTTTTAACAACATGGCACGATGAATGAAAGCTAATGTGTGTTAGCTTTCGTAAGGTAGTTTTCCATGTAAACAACCACATTATCATCAATCACATTCTGTCATGTTGGAAATGTAGCTGAAGTTAGATTTCATCCTTAAATCGTTGCACAGTTAGTGAAATCTAATGTGTGTAAGCTTTCATAGTGTAGTTTTCCATCTAGCACAGCCACATTGTCATCAATCACAATGCACCATGATGAAAATCTAGCTGGAGTTAGCTTTCATTCTTAAAACATTGCACGGTGAGTAAAAACAAATGTTTGTTAGCTTTCATAAGGTAGCTTTCCATCTAACACTGCCACATTGTCATCAAATAAATTACACCATGATGGAAATATAGCTGGAGTTAGCTTTCCTTCTAACATGGCACTATGAGTGAAAGCTTATGTGTGTTAGCTCATTATATCATTATGAAAATCTAGATGGAGTTAGCTTTTTTTTAACAACATGGCACGATGACTGAAAGCTAATGTGTGTTAGTTTTCATAAGGTAGTTTTCTATCTAATACAACCACATTGTCGCATTGCATCGTGATGGAAATCTAGCTAGAGTTAGCTTTCAACCTTAAAGCTTTACATAGTGAGTGAAATCTAATTGTGTTAGCTTTCATAATATAGTTTTTCATTTAGCACAACCACATTTTCATCAATCAAAATGCACCATGTTGGAAATCTAGCTAGAGTTAGCTTTCGTTCTTAAAACATTGCACGGTGAGTAATAACTAATTTGTGTTAGCTTCCGTAAGGTAGTTTTCTATCTAACACAGACACATTGTCATCAAATACATTACACCATGATGCAAATCTAGCTGGAGTTAGCTTTCATTAAGGTAGCTTTCGTTCTTTCACTGGTTGCACTATGTTGAGTAATAGCTAATGTGTGTTAAATTTCGTAAGGTATCTTTTGTTCTTTCACTAGGTGCACTATGTTGAATAGCCTCTTGTGAGTTCATCTCACCTTTGGACAATTAATAGATATTATTTCTCTAAAGCTTTCAAATACTCTAAAGTATATGAAATCATACTATGGTCCTCCTACCTTGTTGTGGGTTAAAGAGGTTATGTCACTTCATAAAGGATCATTGAGGGGAACTCGAGGTGATATTGTGTCTCACCATGAGTACTAAAAAATTAGAAGAACAGGTAGAATTTGCAACACTAAATCACATCACAATATATTACTCTAAGATTCTGAAAAGAAAGAATCACAAAGCAATATGCTAAAAACAATAACAACCAAGCATCATAATTAAGTGACCTATTTCTCTTTTATTGAATAAGAGACAAAGAAAGTGCATCCTCCTGCTTGGATAATTCTGCCTAGAATAGTGCCCTATTGGAGAAGACTGAATGCATAAATGCCACTAAGCCTCCGAATTGAAGATCACTCATGCATTCCCCTCCTATGGATTTGTGACTTGGGATAGTTCATGCATGCACCCTACCTAACTAAAGGTAGAAATTCTAAATATGATGCATTCATGAATGTGCCTCACTCACACTTGGATGCATCGTAATTACTGTTGCACCTTCAAAGAATCTCCTAGTGCACCCTCTCTCCATCATATGCAACTTGCTGCACAAGTATCGAGGAACAACTAATGCATGTGTTTTTGCACTGGATTTGCACATCACTCTTTTCCACTACTGAAAGAGGATATCTAAAAGTAGATAGTAATTTTTCAGGCCATTTTGATACATATTTAATAGGTACTTTGGCTTTAGATCATACAATGAGGAAAAAGCTGAAAAGTGAACAAAATACAAAGATGTCCCATTTCTACCAAAGCTTTTGTAAAGCATCTTGTTGTAGGTACGAGTAATCAACAAAATCTAAGATGGATGAAGCACACAATAAAAGAAAAAGAAATAAGATGTTTGAACTTTGGATTTTCAAAAGTGCAGTCTAAGTTTTTCACACTTGATGCTCAAAGAATGAGCATTATTGGAATTTCTTCAGCACTTAACACAATATATATAAGGCTTAGTGGATCTTTATAAATCCCTTCAGCCCATAAAAGACTGCATTATTTATTAATTTTTAAGAAAAGTTCGGGATCAATTGAAACATTGTGATCACAAAAAATAAAAAAATAGGTTAATCTCTCTAGCTGCCAACCAATGGAATTTTAAGCAGATGAATTCAAAATAAGAGTAAGCATGGTTTCTCTACAGGCCTTTGAACTTCTTAAAGGATGAAAACTGGCATTCAATGAGGTCCATCCTCCATCAGAATCAACATAATGTAAACATTTTTTTGAATTTTTCCAGATTATAAGAAATCCATTGACCCCAAATTTGGAAACATGGATAGAGAGTTACTCCTTTTCAATTGGTCTATGAAACAAGATGAAATTGTAGACTCAAAAACAATTACACAACAAAAGAATTTTGATCAATGATCAAAACTTTTGAAAGGAATAACAAAATAAATGCATCCAAGACCTATCATATCCTTACAAAACATATCCGAGTTTTTCTGATTAGTATGAAGTATACCTTCAAATGTGTACTAATAAGTAACTAGCACTTACCTGCAGACTTTTGTATATCATAGATGGCATCTAAAATTCTGTCAATAGAAGTAAATAGTTATAGGAAACCATATCCAAAAAATAGTATTTTAGTGACATAATGCAAACAATAGTTAAAACATTTAAAAGACTTGCATCATATTCCCAACCCATCAAGACATGGAATTCATAAACAAACCTCTGCCCTTTCCAACCCTCCCCTGAATATTCATCAATAAGATTCTGCTCAAGTTTCATTTTGAGCAAAAGATATTTGATCCTTCTCTTTGCACATGACACTTCATCTTGTGGAATGTTTTGTGCCTTATTTTTCTTCTTTCTCCTTTGTTGCTTCCTCTTCAAGTCATCCATATTACTTGTTCCCAAGGTTTTCACCTTTTTCATATTTTTAGTATCACCCTTCCACCTTGGCCTTCTAGTTTTTCTTTGTTGTGGTCGTTCAGATTTTTGTGCAACATAAGACCTCAAAGTAGAACTTTTACTGGATATTTTATGAGTGTCATTCTTAATCAAATTTAATTTTGAGGCTTTCTGCAAAGTCCTTTTAACTAGCTTCCTAGCTACAAAATTGGAGTTTGTTTTTGAACTATTGCTTGAATATTGTTTGTCTTCTCACTTGGAATCATTTCTCAATTTAGATGCTTCACCTGTCCTTTTTTTTTGTAAGAATTTAAGCAATCTTCTGAACATGTGACCATAGTTTCCTTTCCCGTATCCTTCCAGAAATGTTTCCGGAATTGTTGGTCTTCTGAATTGCAGCTTTAGGCCTTAGCTCTGATGGTGTATTTGACAATGCTTTTTTCTATGAATGATCAAGGAGTTCTACATTTAGAGATGTTGGGGATTCATATGCCTATGTCTACATAGATTAGCTAACTGTCCTATCTTTTTTTTTTTAGTAGCTTTTGAAATTTGCAATAACTTTCTAAAATTCAACTCTATAGTCGATCCACCAATTGACTACTTAGTTGAGTTTTATAATAGACTGTCTATATCAACAGTTGTTTCCTCCATTACCGAAAATCAGGGGTGAACCAACAATTGTTTTCCTCCATTGCCGAAAATCAGGGGCAAGCGCACGATTTCCGCTGTTTTTTAAAGGGGGAAGTTTGGTTTTCCCTCTTTCACACTATTGGCTAATATATTTTACATAGTTTGGGGTTTAATAAAAATTGGGCTAATGTGTTAAAATTCAAAAAACATTTTCTATGTTTAAAATTCGCCCTATACTTTTTGGTGAGCCCACTAATTTCACCCATGGGCTAAATTTTGCCCTTAAAAATTTCCCTATTTTTGCCCCTTTTATGGTCGTACTATGCTCAAAATGATGGATTTATTTCCAATGACTATTGTTGAGGCCACTACAGTGCCCAGAATTGCTGAAAACCTTCAATATTCAAACAAGGCCCTAGTTCAAAATCCAACAGTCCACATATCCAGGGAATGTTTACTGAGAACTCCTCTCCATCCAAGCTACCAAGCTCATTAGCTACCTCAGGAAACTTCATGACAACCTAAGTAAACACCCATGCAAATACGGGAGTAACACTACATAACCATGCTCTTCTGGAGCCTTCGTTTCCACTGATTTGGTTGGCAGTATGTTCAAGACATATGGTTTTTATAGCTTTTACCCAAAAACTATTGGGCAATCTCTTACCTTTCAACATGCACCTAGCCATTTCAATTATTGTGCAATTCTCCCTCTCCACTACCCAATTCTATTGCAGAACATAGGTTGAAGTTGGTTTCCTTTTTATTCTTCTAGCATAGAAATATTTTGTAAATCATTGTAATCGTATTCACCACCCCCATCAATTCTAAGTATCTATATATGCTTATCACTCTTTGTTTTACATTTTTCTTAAGGATTTTAATGAAAAAAGGTGCTTCAATTTTTTTTTCAGAAGGTATAGTGTACACCTAGATTCTGTAGGAAAAATATTTTATATAGGTCATGATGTCCTGCCATAATCCAAGGCCTGAGTTGACATTGGTCCACACAGATCTCTTTTTAGCAACTCCAATGCTTCTGTAGTGCTATAAACCTTTCCAGGATTTCCTGCTCCAAAATTTTATGTATTATTTTCCAGCAACACAACCTTGACAAATCATATAATCCAGCTTCACTTATGGAGGTGCAATTACTACTTGTTAATGCAATATATGAAGGTACAAAAAGTTTAAATGAATGTACCTTTCATTCCACAACATTTCTTTTAGTTTGTTAAGTGCTACATAAGCACCAGGGATGATTTTAGGGGCGAATTATAGCCCATGGGCGATTTTAAAGGAGTTTAAATTTTTTACTGGGCGAATTTAGTATATTAATTTTTTTTTATAAAATATTAAAATTGTACACTAATTATTAATAAAATAATCCATTTCACCTAAATATCCCTATGAAATAAATCCCCAATCTCCCAAATTCCTCACGTTGCCCTTGATTTCGAAAAAAAATTCCTCTGATCACCTCGATTTCTACAAAAAAATGAGCAGGATCTATGGCTCACCCACGATTTCCAACCCAATTTGACCCATATCTTTGGCTTTCCCTCGATTTATACAAAAAAAATCCTCTGGTTGGTAGGTCGCCCCGATTTCTAAAAAAAACAAGCGAGATCTATGGCTTGCCCTCGATTTCTAACCGAATTTGACCCAAATCTTCTTTGGTTTCCTCTTCTACGGGGTCTGGTACATTTCAGTTCTTCATAGAATTCAATAATGGCATTAATCTATATGCTGATTTGGATTCAAATCCATCAGACTGAATGAGAAGGTGTAGTTATGAATTGGGTCTGCCCCAGAACTTACATAAGCGCAAGTTTAAAAGGAGGTCGTCTATAGACATGGGTGTAAACTTTCGTCCTGCAACTACACAGGGGGATCTTATAAGGAATGGGTTTGATGAATTTTATGGGTCACGAGAATCCTTCTATAATAATTGCTCAAAAAGCTTCCCCCCAGTGTTTCCACAGCCATTGAGAGAAATGGAAGAGATTTCTTTACAGCCTGGAGCTTCCGGAAATGGTGCCATGTGCGAGAAGAAACCACTGGGAAAGGAAGGAATAGATCAATCTTCATTGACATGCATGCATGTCAGAGAATGCAAGCCAAGAAATGTTGAAATGGGCTATCAGGTTGTTTCGGGTATTTTCCAGCAAGGCCTAGGGATTTAACCGGTAAGGGTCAAGGCTTAGGGATTGAACCGCTAAGGGTCAATGCCTTTTCTCAATGATATTCTACAGTATGCTTTTTTTGTTTGCCTTGATAGGTTTTTGGAGTATTTTATCCTTACTGTAAACAATGATATTGCATACCATCCAAAAAATCAAATGGTAGGTAATTAACCGAGGGAACTCAGTCCAATCCTAGCTCTATACAATTTATATGCCAAATGGGTCTGTGTAGAAGGGGGAAATCTACCACCTTTGGGTATTTTGTAGCCCTAAAAAAATTCCCTCACAATAGTAGTTTCTCTTTTCCCTTTAATAACAATTGGTGCATATTGTAGTGTATAACTTCCAGAGCATCATGGCCAAGAGAACGTGCATGCCCTCATTCATGAGCTAGGTGTGCAATCATTTTTTAGTATTTGATATAGGATGCTTGTGAATGCTTGAACTGTTAGTACTCGTGAGGTTGTGTTTGGAGGGAGGGTTTTGGGTTCTCGAACTATGTAGTGTGGTAAGTTATGACACCTTCATAAAACACATTTTTCATCCATAGTTCATCCAAATACACAATACACAATGAATAGATACCTTATTCCATAACTATACCAATGTTCTCCAAAAGATGGGTGTTTGCATATAGAATGGGAAAAAATGATATATCCATTCAACAGATATATCATATCAATCAAGAAGTGGAGTAAGAGGAAGAGTCTTTTATATTCCTTACCATCTTGGACGAGGATTACTATATAGTAAATCGTGGAGATTTTACAATTATTTTCAACCAATAACTTAAGGATTTTTAAGGTAGAGTTTGGCCTTTGTACCTATGGAGCTATGCTAGGCTTAGTAATGCTACTATGGCTATTTGTTGTATTAGTTTTGGAGTCTTTGGTATTGGTGGCTTAGAAAGGCTATTTAGCAATTCAGCTTGGATCCATTAGTCTAAACCTAAGCATTGTTAGATGTTCTATTTATTTTTACGTCAAATGAAGAAATTTCTATATATTTTTTCCAACTTTGGTCTAATGTTAAATATCATTTGTACCTCGTTTATTTGTAAAGAAAACTCTTTGTACTGCCTTAAGAGCACTAGCTTTCGGTTACTAATTGTCTTCGTTTGGACTTGGTGAATACAACATTCACACAATGTTTATAAATCTCATCATCTTCTAATCACAATGAAGTTGGCCATAACCAATACAAAAAGTAATATTGGACATGCCAGTCCTGCTTGCTGTAGTGACATCATTTCTCATTTTTGTTGCAAAGGTAAGCAACAACATGCAGTTACACCCTTCATATCGTTCATTAATTTTATTAATACACTTATCATAGGATATTTTGAGAACCACATGGGATGAGAAGACCCTCCTTTACAAGTCTAAACACTGACTTCCACTTGCTACCAACTATAACTCTTGGCCTTAATGTGGCTGCCTTAAAGGCCCCTTTCCTTGCCAAGGAACATAAATATTTTTTTTCTTTCCATTCTGGTCCCATCATTCATTGGAAACTACAAAAGTTTTCTGCTTTAATTGAGTTTTAGGATTTTAAGGGACCTCAAAAGGTGGACCATGCTTGATGCTAAGGCCAAGTGGTTAAGGCAGACTCCATATATGTTGTTCTTTCCTGAGTGCATAAGAGAACAACTCAATACCCAATTACCCTGCTTATAGTGCTTATCATTGCGTGGAAGAAAGCTGGTGGTTGATTGTTTTTTCTTCTAAATTTTGCACTGCCTTCCATGACTAGCAACAATGGACATGCTGACCCATGTTCTCAGTTCACAGCCTCCAACAGAGGCATATTGTCCCTGTAGTGGCTGGTAGAGTCCATCAGCAACAATTACTTGGCAGTTAGTACACAAGTAAAGAATTGATATTGCATATATTCATGGGTTTCCTCAAACACTGATACAACTATGCTGACACTTGTGAGGTGTCTTTACACAAATGAATGAAAATGAAGCTTTTGCACAGATAGAAATCCTAGAGTGGCAGACATAAGAAGAATAGATGGGAATAATAATGGATTAGAAATTATTTTGTGGTCTTTGGAGGGAGTAGAAACAGAAATAGGAAGGAATTATAAATGGAAAAAATGGGTGACAGTAAACAAATAAAAAATGAAGTGGCTAATACTGCAACAGGGGCACAATAAAATCCTGGATTGAATAGATAATTGTTTTTTTATTAATTATTGTACAAGCATGGATTATATGGGTGCAGATAATATGTTCTGGAACTTGAGAATAAGGAAAAATGTAGGCATAGGGATGGCAGGAAAAAGAGTACACTGATATTTTCTTGTTTATGTTTGTTCTGTCTTTGATTTAGAGAGATGAAATATTGGAAGAGTCAAATGGAAGAAGCAGAAAATGTGAAGTAAATTTACACATTGGAAGGATGAGGAATAGATAAAAACAAAAAAAAGTTAGAGAATACAAAATCAATCACTAACTGCTTTGATGTCACTTGTGATAAATTTTTTGAAAGGAAATGATAAATATCTAGTAAAATTATAATTGGAAGAAATATATTACATTAATCTTCATTGTCTATATTAATTCTTATAAAGTTGGATTTTGTTTGTTTAAGGGTTCTAAAGGCTTCAGGTTGTTATGTTGTTTCTTAAGAGAGAGGATGCATGTAAATTCAAATATGGCATGAGGTTTTTTTATAAGTTTGAATTTTAGTTTGCAGTTGACTAAAGTGCAAGACTTTATCTTATCCTTCAGTTGGACTTGTCCTGCCAAAATCAACTTATTTGTTTGCAAATACATTTTACAAATTTTCAGATTTCTGTCTTTTTTATTTGCATGTATGGGTTTTATCTTGTATTTTTGTCTAAAAAATATTTTCTTTATTTCGTTCTTTTCGTGTGTCTAGCCATTAGACAAAGAAATTTTGTAGAGGCTTCTCCTAAATCTTTATGCACACAGTGCCACAGAAACATGTTTAATTCAACTTTTCCTAGATATTGTGAAGCCAGAAACTGGGGAATTAAGAGAATATTTAGATGAGGCCAAATCTCAAAAGGCTCTATTGTTGTCAATGGAATGTAGTTTATACTTCTTCACAATTATCAGATGATAGGCATTATCTCAAAACTATTTTCAAACTTGACCATTTAGGTGCTTAAAATTCAGATCTAAGACTTTCTTCAGGAGCCCATGCTAATTGTGTGCATGTAGGATCACCACCTCTTGTTTCTCGTTGAGTACTAGAAATTTTGGCATACTTGGCAACAAATTGTTTATCCATTGTTAATCTTCTATTTTACATGGAGACATATTCAACACTGGAGTCATCATGTAGGACAACTTTAGAGTTGAAGAAAGCTAAAGGGAAAGAAAAGCACCTTGGAAAAATGATATTTTCATGGTCTTTGGATGGTTCC
Organism: Pseudotsuga menziesii; assembly: GCA_001517045.1. NCBI lineage: Eukaryota > Viridiplantae > Streptophyta > Pinopsida > Pinales > Pinaceae > Pseudotsuga > Pseudotsuga menziesii. The sequence continues at coordinate 98,060 of LPNX010405431.1, read as the reverse complement.
TAGAAAGGAGAAATACCTCTGGTTGTGCTTCTAAAGATTCTTAGTCAGCCACATTTCATATGAAGCAGTAGTCAATTGGAGCAGGTGCTGCTCTGCATTTCACTAGATTTAGCTTGTCTTTCTTGAGATTCGATTGTCTTTATGTAGTTGGACATAGTATTGTATTTAATATTTATTCAAAGCATGGCTATACCCAATACTAAACTACAGTCTTCCAAATGTGTTGTCTGATGTCATCATTTACTTTACACTACACAACTTATGGGTTTTCTCAATGTGGTTCTCAATAATGTTGAAGTCAAGGATGAGTCACAATCTTCATATAGAGAGGATGTTTTGAATACGGGGAACAAAATTCAAGTTGGAGGTGAAGCTATGCCTGAAACGGTTTCTAATATGACTTCAGATACTGAAAGACATGAATATTTTATAGCCAGACCTAAACTGAGATGCACAAGACTGATGAGGAAACTAAAATGAATGGTTTTTTTGAGGCCTCCATATCTGGTGTTAATAAGCCCATGAATCCACATGACATCCTTTCACGTCTTTCTGAACTAGAGTTCCATAACATAAGTAAACTTATAGCACAAGAGGGGTGAGCATCAGTCAATTTTATTGTTTTGATGATTAAATTTTTTAATATTAATGAATAATCCTAACTGGATGACATATGTTCTATTTGGGAGGAAGCTTGCTACTTATAGTGACAACCTAACAAAATTTGGAACACTTTATAAGTTTTGAATTAATAAATGGCATGAAAAATGGAAATGTGGGTAGGCTATTTGCTTTCTGTAACACCTCGGTTTTGACCCCATTGCATTAGATGTATATGATGTATATATTGTAAATGATCATGGTGCAGAGCTAAAGTCCAAAGCCCCACCATCAATTTAGTTGTGTTATGTTTCGGATTGAAATGGTCACCGATGGTATATCGGGGCATGCGGCATACATTGAATTTTGTCATCATGTAAATATGCATCTTTAATTAAATAACCCAACCAGCTATGTTCATGGCAACTAAATTGAGAAGGGGCATGATTCTCATAAGGATAAAAGGGGGGGGGGAATGTCAAACCTTGAACCAATGGGGAGAAATCCATGTGTCACCATCCTGTTTGATTTGCCCATCTTTCCTTGTCTTATCCAACTACCACCTTTAAACGTTTTGCTGAGTAGTTGAGGTAGTTATTGTTTTGGAAGTTGGGGTGGCAGGATTGTTAGTCCTTTCCCACCTGCACACTCCACCAGCAATGAACCTCATGTTGGGAAAAGGAAGCGAACTCTCCAGGCTTTCCACTCTTTCCACGACGGAGCTGAAACACTCACGCACTTCTGACTAGTGTGCATCCTCTCCATTGTCTGTTCATCTTCACGTATAGGCGGAGCTGTTCATCCTCACACAGGAACCATTGTCTGTTCATTATTCTCATGCACAGGATTTTTCCTGGTTTTGACTCACACAGTGAACTGGGAGCCATGCTCTTTCATCCACGATTTTCTTGTGAATGGCCATTCACGTTTTTGGTTGTATGATCTCCTTACAGACTGGTATGGCCGTGTAATTTTCTGTCATTTTGATGTTGAGATTGGGACTGTTGTTCTTCCCGTGAGTTATGGTTGCCTCCATTCTCCTCAAGATTCATTGTGTTGCTATGGTCTCCCTTACGTTGTGATTGTTGTGGTCTCCTTTACATTTGGGGTCTGGTGTAAGTTTCCCTCACGCATAAGTTGGGAGACTGCATTTTCTTTCCCCAGTGTGGGTTGCCTAAGTTTTCCCCAGTGGCTTCCATTGTGCAGAACGGGCTGATGTTCCCTATGTTGTTGGTTGTGTATGCTATTACGCTTTGGGGCTATCGCAGACTATTTGGAGTCGTTTTCCCCTGTTAAGTTGTAATTGCTGATTAGTTGCATGCATGCAATGGTTGGTCTTCGGACTGTGTCAGGAGCAGGGATGTTGGTTTGGTTTTCTTGATAAACCTGGTGTGTTTGGAAACCACACAAATAGAGCTAGAGGGTTGGATTTCTTCTCCACAACCCCTGAATAGCACTGGAAGGGAAGGCAGGGCCTGAGGGACTGTGTAGCAGAGAAGGGACTGATTCCTTGTGTTGGGTGTGTGTGGGTGTCTTAGAAGTCAGGCTAGTTCTAGTGTAGGTGTTCCTAGCTCTGTAATGGGCTCACCAGCTTAGCATTTAGCCTTTCCCAGCTCCTTGATGGCCTGATAAACCCAACTGTGTTGGCTTGGCTGTGTTTTGTGTATCCTTGGCTATGTGTAAGCCTGCTTGTTCCCTTATTCCCTGGATAATCATGCCTAGCTCGGGGGTGGCAGCATTGCTGAGAGATTAAGGAGCACGCTGGCCTATGGTTGGGTGGAATGTTGCAGCGACGTAGCTGGTTGCGGAACAAGTTCTTATAAGATAAGTAACCTTGTCTATTTTACTTCTGCAGTCCAATTTACTGTTAATAACTATGATGAACATGTTGAATGAATGCTTGTGTGAATGAATGTTTCTTCCGCTGTGTATGATAAACAATTGCATCTGTGTATGTTCTACTTCAATGCATTCTGTTTTCATGTTTTTTCTGAAATCACATGTTCATGGGGCTGGTAGCCCGCATGATTAACGCCATGGTAGCGTTCTTTTCACCGGTCGGAGGGTCGAGGACGTTACACTTTCCCAAATTAGATAAAAAAAAACTAAACTTTCTCAGAGAGATAATATCATAATACTCTAACGTTTACTTACATAAAATGCAAATGAAACTACCAAATTCCCCCCTCTTGTCACTGAAACCCATGAAGATCAGCATGCCATTTTTGTTTCCGACTTCTCAGAGAAATTATCTAGACCTAAAAATAATGTAATGGTAGGTTTGGCCCCTGGAAATCTAACCCAAACTGGAACTTAAGTGAGGACCAAATAAATCAGGGTTTCAATCAGGGCACCACGGTTGAGGAAAAGACCAACAATATCCCATAACCACAAGAACCCTCTCATAACCCTCCTCTGATCTTAAGGAATTCCAAAGCACAAGGAAAAAACTTCAGTAGAAACATTTTCATACCAAATCCCAGTTTAAAAAGAGATGGAAATATCAATATGAAAATGCAAATTGTCCCCAATAGCAATGGACCAGACACAGGAAGACACAGGCCATGTCTTTCCCTTCAACCATTCTCATAGGGTCATTCATGTTTAGGTCTACAAAAGGTCAATTGTTCTAAACTCATGAATTCTACAAAGGTGACAATGCAAATTGATTGGTGAATAGGGATTTATCACAGGCATGGGCAAATTCTTGCCCCTTTCACTGGTTAGATTTTCCTCTAGCCATTTGTCATTTTTGTTTTGGTCTATAAAAGGTCACTTGTTTGATACCCACTCTCTCAATCTTTGTATGTATATGTATCAATGCATTGTAAAAGGTCACTCGGTCTCTCCTCATGAACTCTGCAAATGTACCATTGAAAATTGACAGGTGAAATGGGATGTAAGGGAGGCACATGCCAGGTCGTCCCTCACAAACCGTTCTCATGGATTTCTTTGTATACAGTATACAATTTATTGTCAATTCATGTTAAGTAACACATTGTTTTATTGCTGTGACTGGTTATAGGATATATAGTAAGATCCGATTAAGATCCGAGAAACCTCTAAAAGACTAATAAATTTCTTAATAGCATAAGAAACCTCAATTCATGAAATTTCTTGTTGGAAATGCTAGGCTCCGACCAAAGAAAAACGTTTATTACAAGACTATTATTATAAAAAATTGACTTTAACACCTAGAATGAAACCATCCACTAGAGGTTGGATGCTCAGTAGGGCTGCAAGTTGCAAGGACCATAGTAGCAAGATTTGGCTGTTTTGGACTTTATTGTACGGAAATTCTACAGTAGTATGAAATTCAGCCAAATTTTTGTACTGTGCAGATATGGGATGTTCAGCTTACTTTTAATTGTTTTTTATGATATACTTTATATACTTGATACCAGTCCATTCATAAACCCCCAAAAAACAGCCCAAAAACTCAAAACTATTTATATTAAAAAGAAATGTAATAACTAAAGACACCTGTAAATATGAACTAAGTCATCAAATTTTCAAGAAAATAATTATTATTTTTATTCAGTGGACATGCCTAGGATTCATATTAATATTCAAATCTTGTTGCTATGGCAAGGACTTCTTTTGGAAACAATCATGAAGATGAACTTCCTAGCAAAGTGTTTGCACACTAACGTTCATGATCACCAAAATAGCTATCATCTTGTCCCAAGACGAGGCAAAATGTTAACGTTGATTGTAATGCACTCCATGCAATATCAAGTATTATGGATGGGGATTTTGATAGTGTGACAGATGAACTGGTATATGTTGGACCCAAGTGCAACAAGCCAAAGCCAACATTCGATCCTAGAATTGATGTTGAGAAAGGAAACATGTTGCTTGTTAGATTAGGAAATGAGGATGAAGGAGAGATGATTTGGATGACAAAATCCACCTCATATATCTTCTAGGATGATGACAGCGAGACCTAGGATGATAACAACGAGACCCTTCCTGTAAAGATTGATTAGTGGCAGCCTAGCTTAGGGAAATATAAGGGAAATTTTTTAGAACAATATTGGGTACCAAATCCTGATGACATAGAACTTGGATCTATTCCAATTAATACCATAGTTTGGGCATGGATGCCAAAGAAAGAAGATTGCAGGAAGATCAAGATAAATAAATGTGGTGTACAAGTTGTACTTGATCTGCTTGAGTGGATATAAGGAGATTCGGTGGAGATGATTCATGAATGTAATTTTTCTTTTTGAATGACTTTTAGTATACATGAAGAAACATTTCTCAATGTTTGTAGTATAATAAATACTCTTCAAGCTACTTTTTGAGTAATTTTATATTATTTACTGCATATATGAAAATTTGACTTCAAGTTCAATGTTAATTCATGTGATGATACTTTATGCTAATTAGATAACACGATTCAAACTTTAACTTTTCAATTTGTCTTTTAGATCAACACAACATCTCACTATATCAAATGTGCATAATTATATTAATTAATGCATGTACACAACCCTTACCTTCTTTATTATTAGCTTTTGCTCACTCTCTTCAATACCACTTTGAGATTTTTATTTTGTTCCCCTGATGATTGGTGGAGTGCCCACTCGAAACGTAGGGAAGTTTCAATACACACAATTTAATTCCATAATTTCTCTTTGTCATTATGCTTAACCATGGAAATCTTCATCCTCAAGCTATACTTGATCTGCTTGAGAAAATATAAGGAGATTAGGTGGAGATGATTCATGATGTAATTTTGCTTTTTGAATGACTAATTATATACATGAAGAAAAAGTTGTCAATGTTTGTAGTTTATCAAATATTCTCTTCAAGCTACCTTTTGAGGAATTTTATATTATTTGCTACATATATGAAAATTTGGTTCAACTTCAATGTTAATTCATGTGATGATACTTTATGCGAATGCACCTTAAAACATCGTATAAACTTGCTTTGTGAATAAATGTAAGGCACTTGCAATAAGGTTTGAAGTGAGTTTTCCCTATTATTCGTTATTATAGTTGATATAAATTTAATTGTACTACTATGTTGCATTTAAATTCATAATTATATTTTCTCGTGTATACTTTAAAGTGGTGCCACCTTTGTACTAGTATATTAACTTATACTCAATAAATACAGTATTGACATTTTGAGTGTGCATGTTTTATCAGTTTGTCATCATTGTGATTGATTTTCTGGATTAAACTGTGTGAACGTTTTTCAGACCAACATTTTGAGTGGACACTCCACCCATGCTTGTTACGGGAACCATGGAAAACTCATTGTGGACTGAAAATATTTCACATAACTTAATCCAAAAAATAAAGCATTAAGTAGTAACATCATTTTAGCTTTAATTCATGTTAGACATTATCATCAAATACATTGCATCAAAAAGACAATTTAATCCATGTGAGATTTAATGCTGATCGGAATGCACTGCATGTAATATAAGTATTATGGATGGATATTTTGATAATGTGACGGATGAACTGGTATATGTTAGACCCAAGTGCAACAAGCTAAATCCAAGATTGAATCCTATGATTGAAGTTGAGAAAGGAAAGATGTTGCGAGTTAGATCATGAACTGAGGATGAAGGAGAGATGATTTGGATGGAAAAAAACACCTCATATATCATCCAGAACGCTGAAAGTGAGACTTTTCATGTAAAGGTTAATTGATGGAAGCCTAGTTCAAGGAAATACAAGGGAAAATTTTAGAACAATATTGGGTACCAAACCTTGATGACACATGACTTGGATATATTCCAGTTAATAGCATAGTTTGGGCATGGATGCAAAAGAAAGAAGATTGCAGGAAGACCACGATAAATAAATGTGGTGTACAAGTTGTAATTGATTTGCGTGACTGAATGTAAGGATATTAGGTGGAGATGACTCATGAATGTAATTTTCTCTTTGAACGAGTTATTAATATACAAGAAGAAACACTTTTCAATGTTTGTTGTATATCAAATATTCTCTTCAAGCCTTTTTTTGAGAAAAATTTATATTATTTACTAATATGAAAATTTTGGTTCAACTCTATGTTAATTCATGTGATGGTACTTTATGTGAATTAGATAACACCATTCAATTTTTAACTTTTCAATTTGTTTTTTACATACACGCAACATGTCACTATATCAAATGTGCATAATCATATTCAATAATGAACCTTAAAACATCTTCTAGAATTCCTAAGATTTGAAGTGACTTTTCCCTATTATTTGTTATTATAATGGATATAAATTTAATTGTTATACTCTGTTGCATTCTAATTAATATTATATTTTCTTCTGTAGACTTTAAAGTGGTGATAATTTTGTACTAGTGCAATATCTTATGCTCAACAAAGACAAAGTAGTAACATTTTCAGAGTGTAGGCTTTCACAGTTTGTCATCATTGTGAATGTTTTTCTGGATTAAGTTGTCAGTGATTTATTCAAACCAACATTTCAAGTGGGAACCCCATGCATGATCGTCAGGGGAACAATGTAAATTTCATTATGGTTTGAAAAGCTTTCACATAGCTTAATCCCGAAAATCATTAGCCAAATATTAACATTTAATGTCAATACTACCTAAGTTAATAATAGTCACAACACAATATTAATATGTTGTTAAATAACTTTATATTATGTTAGAAATTTCTTACACAAATCATTAATAATTCACTAGTCAAATATTGGTGACTTTTGTTTTAATACGTAAATATAAATATTAATGATAATCAAAGTATATCATTAAATACATTTACAAATAAAATTTCTCACATAAATCTCTTATTCATAAAATCAACATTTATTAACTTAGTTTTTAATACACCACCACCAACAATAATAATAAATTATCGCTATTCTAATTCATAATTTATTTTAATCATTACTAAGATGAAACCTATTTTATTTTATTCTAAGTCATAAAATATTTTCTCTTGTCCACTATCAAGTGGTGCCAACTTCCAAAAATAAAACATCATACTCAAAAAAGACTTAGACTTACTATGGTGACTCAACCTAAACACATTAGTTAACATAATTTCAATTAAATGAAATTTCAAGGTAATAATAACAACAAACATTGATTATTAATGTCATTAAATAACTTTAATAATAATATGTAAAAAAATCTTCTACATTCTATTTTTGGTGATATAATTATTGATCAATTTAACTTTTATTAGAAAATATAAATAATAGTAATATAAATAAATTATATTTATATTCTAAGGTATAATTGATTTTGATCGTTAAAATAATAAACTTAGCATAGTAACACTTAATATATAATAGTTTTTCTTGTCACTTGTAAAATGTTGCCAACCTTTTAATATATTACAACATGATACTCAACACATACAATATTACTTGCTATGTCGAGAATTAAAATTGTTATAGTAACAAACACATTTGTATTATGTCTTTAAATAGTTTTTAAATGGGTCATTCTAAAATTGTGCCAACCTTCTACTAGTAAAGGAACTCAACACCAACAATGTACTACTTACCATCTCAAATTATAATTTAATTGCTTAATCATAGTAACATATACAATATTAATGTCATTACATAAACTTAATCAACTTACCATTTAATACAAACTATAGATAATATTAATAGAAATTATGCAAGGAATCAAAGTCTCAGAATTTCATCATTTTGAAACAATAAAAGTCTAAGACTTTCATCGTTTTGATTTGTCACAAAGGATTAGAAATGTGTAATCTAGGTGTTAATACAGACCCTCTCCCCTCATGTTGTAAAGGGTGCTAGCTCAATGGAAGAGCACCTGCATTACAAGCAGGACGATGGTGGTTCGATTCCTCCGTGCCCTAACATAAATTAATAGATGATATAAAATCTTAATGATAATATAAATATTGTAAGATATCTATATTTTCAATTTAAATATGCTATTTTCAATTAAACACATTGTTCAAATACTTCATAAATAAATAATGAACAAGTCTTGCAATAATTAGTTCAGTGGGTTTCCCCCCTTTCCTCTTATATATGAAAAAAATCAAATTGTACTGCACTAATGCTATTCTAGCTCATAATTGATTTTGATTGCTAAAATAATTAATATTAATAAATAAGAGAGGCTTTACTAACATCAATATCATTAAAAAAATTATAGGTAAGAAATTTCTCACGTTAATCTATTATTCATAAAGTAAACATTCATCAACTTAGTTTTTAATACACTACCACTACCAACAACAATAATAATAAATTATGTTGCTATTTTAATTCATATTTTATTTTAATCATTACAAGGGTAAAACTTAGACTTTAAAATCATAAAATATTTTCTCGTTTTGATAATAAGTGGTGCTAGCTTACAAAAATTAAACAACATACTCAACAAAGACAAAAATAATTACTATGACAATGTTTATAATTGTTGTAGTAACAAATACAATGTCGGTATTATGTCATAAAATAATTTAATAAACTTAACATTTAATGCAAACTATACATAATATTAATATAAATTATGTAAGGATTCAAAGGCTATGACTTTCCTCGTTTTGAAAGAACTCAATTTAGCGGAAGTTCTAAATTCTAGATCTAACCCATCTAGTTCTATTTGAGATGTAATATTTCCTCTATTTCTAATTGAGATGTAATATTTCCTTTTGAATAATTGAATACTAAAGTTTTACTTGAAATAAATAAAAAATATTAATTGAGAAAATAGTTAATTGGATCAATTCTTCCAAATTTAATGGACTAGTTATTTGAGTTGATTTTTCTAGATTTAATAGAATATGTATTTAGAGATTTACAAAAAAACTCAATGTGGATGAAGTCCTTGTAATAGAATATTTCCAAATTTAATGAAATATGTGTTCTTTGGATCGGGTCACTTGTAAGTAATTTTCCGTAACGGCAGCTGTGTAGATGACTACAACCCCAACTCATAGTTCAAAAGACCTCCAATAGTAAAAAAAGAAATTATCGAAACCTCAAAGCATCAAGTTCAAGTCAACAGCATCAGCAGACAAAGATAGTCATCCAGCAATTTAACTCAATTTAACCTCAGAGATCGAAAGTTGCAGTAGAGGATAACAAAGTTCGACAACCAGAAGCAAATCTAGGCAAGATAGAATTTAAAATGAGGGCCCAAAATTTTTTAAAATTTGGGAAAACGTTGCAGCTGCAGCAATTGGCGACTACCTGGTGAACCCAGATTTTTGGACAATTTCTTCCTTAAGTAACAGACTATTTAACAATAAAACCAACATGTTGAATTCTTCTAGATGTCTAGATTTCCCAAATGGAAAATATATGTACTTTTAATCATTGATGATAGTCCAATTTAGGAAAATGGAAACCAAGATCTCAAAGTCAAGATATCTCTTATGAGGCCAGGAAGATGGGTTTCATTTTTTTACCTCTGTCTTCGGGTAGGTTCCAGCTTGGACACCACAGGATTGTAACATATGGTAAATAGAAATATTCATTTGTTCCTCACTCCCATGCCATTTCGTACTTTTTTGTGCTTTTGGACTTTTTTGTCCTTTTGAGTCCTCCTCATGCCTTTCTTTCTGAATTTTTATTCAGGCTCCTCTATCCATAGTGTCCTTTTGTGTGAGAGATGTATTTGATTTTTAACTCACGGACAGAGAAGAACTTATAGAAATTATGTACTCTTATGATTAAGTACTTTGTTTTGATACATATTGTTTTATTAGGAGTTTTGACTCTTCTTAGCCTTTTGGATTTCAATTCTTCGCATGGGATCATTTATATATAATATACTGTTTACCCTGCTTCCTTTCCATGGGTCTTTTGTTGTCACCCCCTAGGAAATTTTTAAGTGTGAGATGGATGGAGCCTCGAAATAGTATTCCAGGCCTTTTGATCTTGAGTTATTTTACAGGTATTAAGCGGGACTTCAATGTGCTCATAGCCATTCAGGAAAACTGCTAAACTAGAAGAAATTATTATCAGATAAAACAACAATACGCAGTCTTATAATCAAGGATTTAGTTCATCCAGAACTCTGATGTTCTCCATGCAACCAAAATTTTGCTTCTTGTTATTGAAATGAAACAAAATCTAAATAAAACAAACAGAAATGAAAATAAATCAAAGTAAACAACCAAATCAATTTATTTATGTACAAGATAATCAAGAAAAATAAAAATTTGAGAACTAAACCACTAACTGGTCAGTTCTCTTCCCACCCCTATAAATCTGGCAACTTGTAAGTTAAGGGGCTAGGCTTGACTACAAAATGAGAAAGACCTAACCCTTATCTAATTCTACTATTCTTGAAACAAAAACTACATCTACTATTTTACAATCAATCTCATCAGCCCGTGAATATTGAAAGAGATCGGGCTGGGTGTCTGATATGTTGCTGGCTTCTTCTGATGCAAAGTTTCCCGATTCAAGTTCAATTAGATAATTTCCCAATATAGAATTCACTGATTCATTTTTCTCTTCCAATTGCGTGACATTGTGTTTCATGTAGGGCTCTCTTAATATTTTAATCTGATTTGGGCTTCCCTTCTTAGGCAACCACAGATGTGACCAACCTGAAGCAAAATACCCATTTAGTCTTGCTGACCAGTCTCAATTCAAAATAAGTCCATAAACATCAGGTATGTCTGCTACCACAATATCAATGTACTGACAGATCTTTTCATTTGCAGATAATCGAATCAGGACATCCTCTATTTCCACGACTACTTTCACATTGGTCCTGTCTAATTGAGTAACCTCCCAGGTAGTAGGTTTAGGTTGTCCATTAATATTTTTGTAGACTGCAAGTGGCATAACATTTACTGATGATCCTGAGCCTACCAAACAATTGTGCACATTATGGTTTAAAATCTCCAAAGTCGGGAGGAATGGTGGGGTTTTAAACCTAGTCTTACCTCCCACACTTGCTTAAACAATTTCTTCTATAGGTTGGTTGTTTGTGGGAAGCTCTTCCTCTAATACTTCAGGTGTTTTGAGATTTTCCTCAACATTACCCACTTTGTCTTCAATAGGCTTAGCAGGCATGTTGACATGTTTCGGATCTTGACTGCTAATAGTAAGTTCAAGAATTTTATCATATGTGTTGTTCTTCTGTAGTTTCTTTACATTCTCTTGCAATTTCTTGATCTTTGGGAATATTGAATTGTCTTTATTCACCAAATCCTGGATTCTTGTTGTCATAGTTGTTTCCAATATGTCCTCATGTTTCAGAGTACCTTCTTCTGTATCAAAAAACGAGACACAATCCCATAATACCAAAGCATCACTCTCTTGTTTTTCTGTGGATTTACCACCCTTTTCTTCTTCATCATTAGCCTCTGTTAATTTGGAATCCAGCAACTAATTCATCACTAATGTCATTGAATTTATCCATTGAGGACAAAAATTTTCAGAATGGGGCTGCTGGTGGGAATTGCAAAAGTTATCCATACCTACCTCCGTTAAGTTCATTGATGCTTTCTGAGCTTCCTTTTCCTTTTCCAAATCTATTATTCTATTAGAGAGTTTCTGCATCATCTTTAGCATTCCTTCAAAATCATGTGATTGCTCCTCTTTAGGCTTAGATAGTAATAAGGCTTTCTTCCCAAAAGTTTTCTCTCCTGACTGCTCAGGATAATATTCTATGCTTTCTTTTTCGGCTTCTACTCTCTCAACCTCTTCATAAGTATCTGATAACATAGGCTCAACTTGAGCCTTTGAAAAAATGGCCAAGTCAGGCCCCAAAGCTGAAGTATAATACTCAATCAGAACTTTATCATAGGGCTTATCAGCTGCAGATAAATTCTTAAGATAAGCAGCAAACCTTTGAGTAAAACTATGCACCTTTTCTTTTCTTTCTTTATTTAAAGCACACAGTCCTTTCATGAGAGTTGCATGAGTCTTCTGGGCTGCATATTTGCTTTTGAATATCCTTTCAAAAGTATCCCAATCTAGGATTGAGTTTGCAGGAAAACCAAAATACCATGAGGCTGCTGCTCCTTTCAGGGTATGTGGAAAAAGTCTGCAGACTACATCTTCGTGTTCTCTAGCCTTTAGTCCTTCTATGGCCAAGTAGAAACTTTTCAAGTGATCATCTACTAAAATATTTTCACTTGGGTCAAACTTGGACAGCATTTTCTCAAAATCCTGAGGTAGGTTGTGCAAAGGAGGTGTTAGGTTTAAAGGTGATCTAGATTTCTAAGCAGGTGGTGGATTTGGTGGGTTAGGTGGCTGATTAGCGTTTACGCTTGCCATGAGTCTAGGTGGAGAGTGAGGTGGTGAATGAACAGGAGTATGAACAGGTGAACAACAAGGTGTGTTTGGTCCCACTTGATTCAAAGGATGAACAACTTCCTGCAAGGCTGTTTCTACCAATTCTTCCAAATCTCCAACCAAAACTGCGTCTTCCAATACAATACGGTATTTTTTCTTATACTCTCTTCTGGGAAAATCAGGAATAATCGGTAATCCTCCAATAATTTTCACATATGCCTAGTATGTCTTCTTAGATCATTAACAACTTTGTTTTCCACAGAATACCAATGTTCTTTTCACTTCTCTTCAGGAATCGGATTGGGAAATAAACTACTTTCTGAACTATCACTGGTGGAGTAATTTCGATGTAATGAGTTTCCTCAGACAGACATGCACTGGAGGCCCTCCATCTAGTGCCAAAAACCATTGAGGCCTGGAAAATTGCAGGCGACAATAGAAAGGGATTCTCCCCAGTAAACGTTTCCAACTAGCCCGTTACTGTTTGGTATGAGGAATCTGTCCGGTTTACGGTCTAGCTACCGTAGGTCAAGTAACCAAAATAAAGGGTTTTACCGGTTATGGCCTGGTCCACCATGTATCTTTTTAGTTTTTTGGTTTTAAGTATGATATGCAAGTGCCTATCTGAGAATGCAGATTGATAGAGAATACGAGGAGCGGTCACAATGTGATGCGTTGGTTCTTACCTCTCTTCTTAACTCTCTCACATCTAAATCACACATAGCAAGAAAACTAAAACTAACTTAACTAAAATGTCCCTAGGGAGTGATATTATCATTTAATGACTAATGTATTACTATTCATGCATTAAGAAAAATCACAGCTAGCTATTCTTTATTCCAAAACACATAAACATTAATAGATAGATGAACAACAAGATAGCTCATTGTTTATGAAAAGCATTCATTACTCATAGTGGAAATTCCATAAAATAAACTAGAGAGCATTCATACAAGAACATAGGTTCAACAAGTTAGAACGATCTCACAATTAATGGACAAAAGCTGAAAATGAAATAGTTTCCCTTCAACAACACACATTGCACAACATTTGAACATTCCAACAAAGCTTTCTCCAATAGGAAAAATTGTAATTATCTATTGCAAAAGGAAATAGTTATTCTTACAACATGTTCTCACAATTCTAACTGGGAAAAAGTCCTTTCCCTTATCAAACTATCCTATACTTATACAAAAAGCAAAACTTTTGGGATGCCCCAAATGATTCTTGGGCTTCCCCAATGTTTCAACTCCCAAAATTTGTCCTATAGTGAGTGCTCATACATTTTACAATATATTAGATTTAAAACAAAAACTAATAAAGCACTTCTAAGTATAGGGCCTCTCTTGATCATTTAAGAACTTTTTCCACACTTGGGCTTCTGCTGCTATGCTCTCAAATTTTGTATGTTCAAGAAAACGAATGTTGATCTCATATTTAGCAGCCTGATTTTTAACTACTTCGATTCTGGATGGGCTTAAACACAGCTGATCCTCAAGCAAATGGATGCTGACTACTGCATGAGCTACGACATCTTTCAGGATCTGTTCATCCAATTCCTTGACTTTTTGTATCTTCTGCTCATCCTCCTGATACCTACTTTGTAGAATTTTTGTGAGCAGGTCATGCTCTGGTAATGCCTCTAGTCTTTGTTCTGTAGCAACTTGACATCTGTTGTAGGTGACCAGCACCCTTCTACTGTATTCAGTTCAAGCTCCTCTTGTTTTCCTCACAATTTTCTTGATATCTTCTGTTGTGTTTATTGAAAATTCTTACAAGTCATAGTCCTTCTTTAAGCTATGTTGATCTTTAGCTGCCAAAATCTGCAGGAATTTCTTCATTGGTCTCTATCCTTACTATCCTTCTTGTCAGGACTTCCAAAATGTCTTGAGACGTATCTACAAAATATGAGGTAGTCTACAAAATTTCCTCCAATCTGTTATCTATCTGCAAGACTTTACATATTTCCTCTTTAATAGACACCTCCAGCTGGTGCATTCTTCTTCGTTGGGCTAGGACATGCTCCTTTAGAGGCTGGATATTAGTTTGTTGTTCACAGGCATCCTTCAGTGATTCTACTAATGAAGTAATCTGTCCTTTAAAATTTGCTACATGCACTTGGAGTTGCTTTTCTTTCTCTTCCATAGGAGGCCTTTGTGGCCCCAACTCTTGTACTTTGTTCTACAGCTGGTCCTTTTCTGTACTAAGAGTTTCATATGTTGTTTTGAGGTCATCCTTTTCTGTCTTCAGCACCTGATGTTCTTGTTGTAACCTCTCCAATTCTTCTAGGTTATTCTGAGCATCCTTACTTGTCCTTTCCATGGAAACTTTCAAAGTCATCTTGTTTGCTTGAAGAGTTTGAAGTTCTTCTTTTGAAGTCTTCACTTAATTTTGCATGTCTTCAAATTTCTTCTTCAGTTTATAACCTTCATTTCTCTCCTTCTTCAAAGTTTCCTTCAACTAAGCTGCATTCCTTTTCGACTGCTCCAGATCCTTCATCAGTCTATTTACATTATCCTCAGTGGATTGTGTCAACGCCACCCCAGCTCGGGCTGTCAGTCGAGGATCTTTATCTTTCCCATACACCAAAGTTTTATCAGTGACCACCATGCCTAATTGTCCTCCTGTTTCGATTTTTCTCTCAGTCCTTTTGAAAATCCTCTTTTTCTCTCTGTCATAAAAAGATGGTGCTAAAATATGGTACTTCTTCTCCTTTTTCCTGCACAAAAGGTATCAGATTCAATTCAGAAAAAACCGCTTGTTCCTGAGTGCAGCCAGAAATTGCAGCAGGCTCCTAGGAATCAGGATTATCTTGTCACTGTCCCTGATCTGTCTGATCCTGTACTTCTTTAATGTCTGTTGGGTCAGTAGTTTGCTGGTCTATTGTAGATCCTGTCAGCCTCAGACCTTCAGCTTCTTTTTGTTTCTTCTTCGTCTCTTCATCTTCTTTCTTCTTTCTTTCTTCTTCTATATTCTTTGTAGCTTCCTCTGCTTTCTTTGCTGCTTCCTATGTAGCTTTCTTTCTTTATTCTTCTTCATTCTTAAGCCAACTCTCAGCCTCCTACACCAGTATCCTAGCATCCTCTTCTCTTTTCTTGGCCTCCTCCTCGTCAGCTTTCTTCTGTGCGGTTTGGCCCTTACTACCTTTAATGGTGATCTTCTGTTTAAATATTCTCTTTAATGCAGTCATATTCCTTGCATTCCTGAAGATTTCTTCATCTTTGTCCTAGAATTTTGTATATTCAAAGTGAAAATTTCCCTCTTTACAATGTTCTGCAACCTTATTCTGAAAGTCATTTCTATCGAAGAACATCTCTCCAAAATGAAACTGCTCCAATTCCTATACAAATTCAGCAACTCTTTTAATATTTGTAAATTTGTAGCTTCCCAACCTGAAAGGTATGGTAGGATAGGCTCCCTTCTTGTGTTCAAACATGAAGCTTCCTACACCATCTAGGTAAACTTTCCTGACTATTTCTTTATACACCACATAATCAATGGCATACTTGGGGAGCAAAGAAGGTTCCCTGGAGCAACCATACATCTTGATGTACAATGCTTCGTCAGTCAAATAATAATTTGCATGTTCCTCGATGACTTTAAATGCCTCCTCATACATACAATTGCATTTTTTTAGGAAGATAAAATTGTGTAAAGTCATAGTAAAATGTTCACATATCTCTCTATAGTGGCTGTAATACTTGTGTGCCCAAAATACTTTGTATGCAGTGTACATAGGGGTTTTGTCCCTATCCCAAATGCATCTTAAGGGTAGAAATGGCTGGGTGCATAGTATACATTCCACTAAGATGGAACTCATATAAAACTCAGACTTCTTCTGGGACACCCCTCCCAAAGCCGAAGAAATGCAAGCTGAGAGTCTGTTGGACACAATGTTTTCCCAATTGAATACAGTCCCCTGGGTGGCCACATAGAAAATAATAGGGATCCATCCCAGCTTGAAGCTCTTACCATGAGCTCTCCCAAACACTCTATTCAACATCGATGCTATAAACCTATAAGGTGTCCTGAGAATAGCTGTATCATACTCTCTTGATGGCCTGGTTCGAAAGTTATTCCCAGGTATCATCATCCTCTTCACTATTTCAACCAAGTCCAAGTTTATTTCTTTCAACCAATCTTCAGTTAGGTAAACCTGGGCTGGGGGTAGGTGATATTCCAATGAGACATAACCAGGACTATAGGTAGCATATCCCTGTTTGGAAGTATTGGCTAAAATCATAGTGGTCACATCGGCCTTAGGTAGAATCCAACTGATCACCTCTGAGCATAGGAACAACTCAGGTCTAGTGGCTATCTTCATAAGAGCTGACTTCTCTATGTTGGCATGTATGGTCAATTCTTCAAATCCAGCATTGGGCACATTTTGATTTGAAATCATCCGATATATTTCACCCCACTTATAATCAGGCTCTACCCCAGTGGTAGCTCTAGTGTCTTCATAGATATATTCTACCTTGGTAATGATTTCCACCTCAGGTTCTGCTTTAGCAATAGGGGCCTTCTTTTTCTATCTATTAGACATGTCGCCTTTGAAGAAGTTTCCCTGTCATAAACCAAAATGCATTTAGGCTATTTGAGATTTTAATCAGTATTCAAAGAATGAAGAAAAACAGTATAAACATTTACCTCTTCCATATTCGCAACAGCTAAATCTATCAAAATGCAAATGCAAAATCGAGAATAACTAGCAAGAAAAATTCTGAAAGTTATGTTTGAAGAATCCTAAGTCCGTCTGCAACTAACAATAATCATGATTGACAATATGCATTATTTAAACCAAAATGCAATCCAACTTCTCACCCAAATCGAAACATCCCCATACAGTAACTGAAACAAGCGAAACAAACCCTCTGGTGCCCAAGAAAATAGGGCAACTGTCTACTACATGATGACAACCGAAAAAATTCACCCCAAACGACCATAAGCAATCCCACAAAAAAGGTGCAGACAACGTAACGAATGTCTGTACCAACCTCCTAATCCATTGGACCGGGATCGAAACTCCATAACAGCTCATACAAGCTCAACAAAATAAAACCCCTCACTGTAAATGTTGCGAAACTGACCAATACTCTACGCTGTAAGGATGCAAAATATGACTTAGACGACCAACTACAAACGGCAGGAATGCCTAACCAGAGGACAAAACCCTAGTTCCAAAACTGATCAATAAAATCAAAAGAAGGAGAAACCACAATTGGCCTACCTGGAAAACAAACTGTAGTTAATGTGATGGTCTGAAAAATCCACGGCAGCATCCCAAATGTACGAAATCCCGATAGCTAAGCATGGATACACAGTTCAACAGTTAGGATGGAGGAAAATGCAAATTCACAAAGATAAACAATAAAATAATAACCGTCCCCCATATATATAGCTCTCAGTGAAAAAAGTCGGTAGGAAAAAGCTTCTATCGGATGGTGAAACAACTAAGGCATCGGGTGGTTAATTCATCAGAGAGCCGCAATAGCGGGCGACAGACATACTATGGGTTCCACGGCACAATAAAAACGTTGAAAAGATAACTATAAACTGCAGCTTCAAACCTTGAAACCACTATAGCATCGGATGACTAGTTCAAATGGAAGCCGCAATGATGGGCGTTATAAGGACCAAAAGTTCCACAGACCAGTAAAAAATCGGAGAAAATCAAAACAAACCATCGGCAAAAGGAACAGCTAAATGGAGGATGGTTAGTCCGTTCAGGAGCCGCAATGGTGGGTATCAAATGGACTACGAACTCCATGGAAATCTGAGAACATCGCCGATTGGGACAACCAAAAACTAATCCCCTACTCAAAAGTCAACACAGTCCTGATAGCGAGAAAAGAAAAAATAAAAAACCCCACAGGATCGGCAAAACTAAAGGCCTCCGTCGGAGTACTTGCAATCTACCAGCTAAAATGGTGACAACACAAAGGACTAATGCTCTGACGGTGATGAAACCAAAACGCCGAAATAAAATAAAACAAAAAGGCACGTCCGCGAAAAACAAGGCTTTGGATCAGGTCACTTGTAAGTAAGTTTCTGCAACAACGGTTGCGTAGATGACTACAGCCCCAACTCACAGTTCAAAATACCTCCAATAGTAAAAAAGGAAATTATCAAAACCTCAAAGAATCAAGTTCAAGTCAATAGCATCAGCAGACAAAGATAGTCATTCAACAATTTAACTCAATTTAACCTCAAAGATCGAAAATTGCAGTAGAGGATAACAAAGTTCGACAACCAGAAGAAAATCTAAGCAAGATAGAATTTAAAAGGAGGGTCCAAAATTTTTTAAAATTTGGGAAAACATTGCAGCTACAACAATTGGCGACTACCTGGTGAACCCGGATTTCTGGACAATTTCTTCCTTAAGTAACAGACTGTTTAACAATAAAACCAACATGTTGAATTCTTCTAGATGTCTAGATTTCCCAAATGGTAAATATATGTACTTTTAATCATTGATGATAGTTCAATTTAGGAAAATGGAAACCAAGATATTAAAGTCAAGATAACTCTTATGAGGCCAGGAAGATGGGTTTCATTTTTTTACCTCTGTCTTCGGGTAGCTTCCAGCTTGGACACCACAGGATTGTAACATATGGTAAACAAAAATATTCATTTGTTCCTCATTCCCATGCCATTTTGCACTTTTTTGTGCTTTTGGTATTTTTTGTCCTTTTGAGTCCTCCTCATGCCTTTCTTTCTGAATTTTTATTCAGTCTCCTCTATCCATAGTGTCCTTTTGTGTGAGAGATGTATTTAATTTTCAGCTCACGGACGGAGAAGAACTTATGGTGATTCTGTAATCCTATGATTCGGTACTTTGCTTTGATACATATTGCTTTCTTAGGATTTTTGAATCTTCTTAGCCTTTTGGCTTTCAATTCTTGGCATGGGATCATTTATATATAATATATTGTTTACCCTACTTCCTTTTCATGGGTCTTTTGCTGTCACCCCCTAGGACATTTTTAAGTGAGATGGATGAAGCATCGAAATAGTATTCCATACCTTTTGATCTTGAGTTATTTTACAGTGAATCAGTGGGACTTCAATGTGTTCATAGCCATTCAGGAAAACTGCTAAACTAGAAGAAATTCTTATCAGATAAAACAATAATAAATAGTCTTATAATCAAGGATTTAGTTCATCTAGAACTATGATGTTCTCCATGCAACCAAAAGTTTGCTTCTTGTTATTGAAATCAAACAAAATCTAAATAAAACAAACAGAAATGAAAATAAATCAATGTAAACAACCAAATCAATTTATTTATGTACAAGATAATCAAGAAAAATAAAAATTTGGGAACTAAACCACTAACTGGTAAGTTCTCTGCCCACCCCTATAAATCTGGCAACTTGTAAGTTAAGGGGCTAGGCTTGACTACAAAATGAGAAATACCTAACCATTATCTAATTCTACTACTCTTGAAACAAAAACTACATCTACTATTTTACAATCAATCTCATCAATCCGTGAATATTGAAAGAGATTGGGCTGGGTGTCTGATATGTTGTTGGCTTCTTCTGATGCAAAGTTTCCCGGTTCAAGTTCAATTAGATAATTTTTGAATACAGAATTCATTGATTCATTTTTCTCTTCGAATTGCATGACATTGTGTTTCATGTAGGGCTCTCTTAATATTTTAATCTGATTTGGGCTTCCCTTCTGAGGCAACCATAGATGTGACCAATCTGAAGCAAAATACCCATTTAGTCTTGCTGACCAGTCTCGATTCAAAAATAATTCCATAACCATCAGGTATGTCTGCTACCACAATATCAATGTATTGATAGATCTTTTCATTTGCAGATAATCGAATCAGGACATCCTCCATTTCCCTGACTACTTTCACATTGGTCTTGTCTAATTGAGTAACCTCCCAAGTAGTTGGTTTAGGCTGTCCATTAATATTTTTGCAAACTGCAAGTGGCATAACGTTTATTGATGATCCCGAGTTTACCAAAAAATTGTGCACATTATGGTTTAAAATCTCCAAAGTCAGGAGGAATGGTGGGGTTTTAAACCTAGTCTTACCTCCCACACTTACTTCAACAATTTCTTCTATGGGTTGGTTGTTTGTAGGAAGCTCTTCCTCTAGTACTTCAGGTGTTTTGAGATTTTCCTTGACATTACCCACTTTTTCTTCAATAGGCTTAGCAGGCATGTTGACTTATTTTTGATCTTGAATGCTAATAGTAAGTTCAGGAATTTTATCATCTACGTTGTTCTTCTGTGGTTTCTTTACATTATCTTGCAATTTCTTAATCTTTGGGAGTATTGAATTGTCTTTATTCACCAAATCCTAGCGTGTTATTGTCACAGTTGCTTCTGATTTCTCCTCATGTTTCAGAGTACCTTCTTCTGTATCAAAAAGCGAGACACAATCCCATAATACCAAAGCATCATTCTCTTGTTTTTCTGTGGATTTACCACCCTTTTCTTCTTCATCATTAACCTCTGTTAATTTGGAATCCAGCAGTTGATTCATCACTAATGTCATTGAATTTATCCATTGAGGACAATTTTTTTCAGAATGGAGCTGCTGGTGGAAAGTGCAAAAGTTATCCATACCTACTTCCATTAAGTTCATTGATGCAGGACTGTGTAGAGGGGGTTTAAACTGATTGTCATCCTCTCTTCTCTTGTAGCAAGGCTTATATGCTTTCTGAGATTCCTTTTCCTTTTCCAAATCTATTATTCTGTTAGAGAGTTCCTACAACATTTCTTCAAAATCATGTGATTGCTCCTCTTTAGGCTTAGACAGTAATAAGGATTTCTTCCCAAAAATTTTCTCTCCTGACTGCTTAGGATAATCTTCTATGCTTTCTTTTTCAACTTCTACTCTCTCAACCTCTTCATAAGTATCTGATAACGTAGGTTTAACTTGAGCCTTTGCAAGCATGGCCAAGTCAGGCCCCAAAGTTGAAGTATAATACTCAATCAGAACTTTATCAGAGGGCTTATCAACTGTAGAGAAATTCTTAAGATAAGCAACAAACCTTTGGGTAAAACTATGCACCTTTTCTTTTCTTTCTTTATTTAAAGCGCACAGTCCTTTCGTGAGAGTTGCATGAGTCTTATGGGCTGCATATTTGCTTTTGAATATCCTTTCAAAAGTATCCCAATCTGGGATTAAGTTTGCAGGAAGACCAAAATACCATGAGGCTGCTGCTCCTTTAAGGGTATGTGGAAAACGTCTGCAGACTACATCTTCGTGTTCTCCAGCCTTTAGTCCTTTTATGGCCAAGTAGAAACTTTCCAAGTGATCATCTACTAAAATCTTTTCACTTGGGTCAAACTTGGGAAGCACTTTCTCAAAATACTGAGGTAGGTCATGCAAAGAAGGTGTTAGGTTTAAAGGTGATCTGGCTTTCCAAGCAGGTGGTATATTTGGTGGGTTAGGTGGCTGATTAGCGTTTACGCCTGCCATGAGTATGGGTGGAGAGTGAGGTGGTGAATGAACAGGAGTATGAACAGGTGAACATCAAGGTGTGTTTGGGCCCACTTGATTCAAAGGTTGAACAACTTCCTGCAAGGATGTTTCTACCAATTCTTCCAAATCTCCAACCAAAACTGCATCTTCCAATACAGGACGGTCTTTTTTCTTATACTCTCTTCTGGGAAAATCAGGGATAGTCGGTCATCCTCCAATACTTTTCACATATGCCCTAATATGTCTTCTTAGATCATTAACAACTTCGTTGTCCATAGAATACAGGTGTTCTTTCCACTTCTCTTCAGGAATTGGGTTGGGAAATAAACTGTTTTCTGAACTATCACTGGTGGAGTAATTTGGAGGAAATGGGTTTCCTCGGCCAGCCATGCACTGGAAGCCCTCCTTCTAGCACCAAAAACTATTGAGGGCTGGAAAATAACAGGTGACAACAGCAAGGGATTCTCCCCAGTAAACGTTCCCAACTAGTCCTTTAATATTTGGTATGGGGAATTCGTCCAGTTTGCGGTCCGACTACCGTAGGTCAAGTAACCAAAATAAAGGGTTTTACCGGTTACGGCCCGGTCCACTGTGTATCTTTTTAGTTTTGTAGTTTTAATTATGATATGAAAGTTCCTATCTAATAATGCATATTGATAGAGAATACGAGGAGCAGTCACAATGTGATGCTCAGGTTCTTACCTCTCCTCTTAACTCTCTCGCATCTAAATCACACATAGCAAGAAAACTAAAACTAACTTAACTAAACTGTCCCTAGGGAGAGAGATTATCATTTAATGAGTAATGTATTACTGTTCATGCATTAAGAAAAATCATAGGTAGTTGTTCTTTATTCCAAAACACATAAACATGAATAGATAAATGAACAACAAGATAGCTCATTGTTTATGAAAAGCATTCATTACTCATAGTGGAAATTCCTTAAAATAAACTAGAGAGCATTCATACAAGAACATAGGTTCAACAAGTTAGAATGATCTCACAGTTAATGGACAAAAGCTGAAAACGAAATAGTTCCCCTTCAACAACATCCATTGCACAGCATTTGAACATTCCACCAAAGCTTTCTCCAACAGGAAAAATTGTAATTATCTATTGCAAAAGGAAATAGTTCTTCTTACAACATGTTCTCACAAGTCTAACTGGGAAAAATTCCTTTCCGTTATCAAACTATCCTATACTTATACAAAAAGCAAAACT
Organism: Pseudotsuga menziesii; assembly: GCA_001517045.1. Lineage (NCBI taxonomy): Eukaryota > Viridiplantae > Streptophyta > Pinopsida > Pinales > Pinaceae > Pseudotsuga > Pseudotsuga menziesii. The sequence continues at coordinate 74,544 of LPNX010405431.1, read as the reverse complement.
TTTGGGCTGCCCCAAATGACTCTTGGGCTTCGCCAACATTTCAACTCCCAAAATTTGTCCTATAGTGAGTGCTCATACATTTCACAATATATTACATTTAAAACAAAAACTAATAAAGCACTTCTAAGTAGAGGGCCCCGCTTGATCATTTAAGAACTTTTTCCACACTTGGGATTCTGCTGCTATGCTCTAAAATTCTGAAGGTTCAAGAAAACGAATGTTGATCTCATATTTAGCAACCTGATTTTTAACTACTTCAATTATGGATGGGATTAAACACAGCTGATCCTCAAGCAAATGGATGCTGACTATTGCATGAGCTATGGCATCTTTCAGGATCTGTTCATCCAATTCCTTGACTTGTTGTATCTTCTGCTCATCCTCTTGATACCTTCTCTGTAGCATTTTTGTGAGAAACTCATGCTCTGGTAATGCCTCTAGTATTTCTTTTGCAGTAGCTTGACATCTGTTGTAGGTGACCAGCACCCTTTTGTTGTATTCAGTACAAGCTCCTCTTGTTTTTCTCACATCTTTCTTGAATTCATAGGTTTTTATGCGCATCCTTACCTGTCCTTTCCATGGAAACTTCCAAAGTCACCTTGTTTGCTTGAAGAGCTTGAAGTCCTGCTTTTGAAGTCTTCACTTCATTTTGCATGTCTTCAAATTTCCTCTTCAGTTTATAACCTTCATTTTTCTCCTTCTTCAAAGTTTCCTTCAACTGAGCTGCATTCCTTTTTTACTGCTCCATATCCGTCATCAGTCTATTTACATTATCCTCAGTGGCTTGTGTCAACGCCACTCCAACTCAAGCTATCAGTCGAGGATATTTATCTATCCCATACACCAAAGTTTTATCAGCGACCATCATACCTGATTTTCCTCCTGTTTCGATTTTTCTATCAGTCCTTTTGACAATCCTCTTCTTCTCTCTATCATAAAAAATGGTGCTAAAATATGGTACTTCTTCTCCTTTTTTCTACACAGAAGGTATCAGATTCAATTCAGAAAAAACCACTTGTTCCTGAGTGCTTCCAGAAATTGCAACAGGCTCCTGGAAATCAGGACTATCTTATCCCTGCCCCTGATCTGTCTAATCATGTATTCTTGAATGTCTGTTGGGTCAGTAGTTTGCTGGTCTATTGAAGATCCTGTCAGCCTCAAACCTTCAGCTTCTTTTTGTTTCTTCTTCATCTCTTCATATTCTTTCTTCTTTCTTTCTTCTTCTATCTTCTTTGTAGCTTCCTCTGCATTCTTTGTTGCTTCCTTTGCAGCTTTCTTTATTTCTTCTTCTTCATTTTTAAGCCAACACTCAGCCTCCTGCGCTAGTCTCCTAGCATCCTCTTCTCTTTTCTTGGCCTCCTCCTCTTCATATTTCTTTAGTGCAGTTTGGCCCTTACTGCATTTAATGGTGATCTTCTGTTTAAATATTCTCTTTAATGCAGTCATATTTCTTGCATTCCTGAAGATTTCTTCACCTCTATCCCAAAAGTTTGTATATTCAAAGTGAACATTTGCCTCTTTTCAATGTTCTGCAACCTTCTTCTTTGAGTCATTTCTATGGAAGCTCATCTCTCCAAAATGAAACTGCTCCAATTCTTGTACAAATTCAGCAGCTCTTTTAATATTTGTAAATTTGTAGCTTCCCAGCCTGAAAGGTATCATAGGATAGGCTGCCTTCTTGTGTTCAAACGGGAAGCTTCCTACACCATCTAGGTAAAATCGCCTGACTACTTCTTTATGCACCACACAATCAGTGGAATACTTGGGGAGCAAAGAAGGTGCCCTGGAGCAACCATACATCATAATGTACAGCCGTTCGTCAGTCAAATAATAATTTGCATGTTCCTTGATGACTTTAAATGCCTCCCCAGACATACAATTTCATTCTATTAGGAAGATTGAATTGTGTAAAGGAATAATAAAATGTTCACATATATCTTTATAGTGGCTGTAATACTTGTGTGCCCAAAATATTTTGTATGCAGTGTACACAGGGGTTCTATCCCTATCCCAATGCATCTTAAGGATAGAAATGGCTAGGTGCATAGTATATAATCCACTAAGATGGAACTCATATAAAACTCAGACTTCTTCTAGGACACCCCTCCCAGAGCCAAAGAAATGCAAGATGAGAGGCTGTTGGACACAATGTTTGCCCAATTGAATACAGTCCCCTGGGTGGCCACATAGAAAATAATAGGGCTCCATCTCAACTTGAAGCTCTTACCATGAGCTCTCCCAAACACTATGTTTAACATCAATGCTATAAACCTATAAGGTGTCCTGAGAGTAGCTGTATCATACTCTCCTGATGGCCTGGTTCAAAAGTTCTTCCTAGGTATCATCATCCTCTTCACTGTTTCAACCAGGTCCAAGTTTATTTCTTTCAACCTATAACACCCCAGTTTTGACCCCATTTGCATCATGTATATAATGTAATTAATCGTGGTGAGGAGCTAAAGGCAAAAGCCCCACCATCGATGCGGTTGTGTATGTTTCAGCCATAGGGATAGTTGCCGATGGTATATCATACTATTTGGCACATTATAGTTTGAAATCATGTAAATACGCACATCAAATAAAATAAACCAAAACCAGCTACAGCAGTGCAACGTTGAAATGAAAAGGGCATGATTCCAAAGGATAAGGGTGGGAGATGTCAAACCTTGGTCTATGGGGGGGGGGGGGAACCATGTGACATCTTCCCTTGTCTCATCCAACCTCTTTAATGTCTTGTTGGGTAGTTGAGGTAGTTATTGCTGAGTAGCGGTGGCTGTGGCAGGACTGTCAGTCCTTGCCCACGTGCCCACTCCACCAGCGGATTCTTCCTCTTCACGTCGTTGGGGCAGAGGGGCGACCTTCTATTCTCTTTCCACTCTCTCCATTCCTCCATTGTTTTGGTCTGGTCCATCCTCACATGGAGGGTTCTCTTCACGAATAGGCGGGAGATATTCGTTGTTACCCTCACGCGGGCAGGGGTTGGCTCTCCATTCTTTTTGGATGATTGTGGTATGTATAAGTTTCTCCCTTCACACAGGGAGGACTTCTTCCTCGCGTGCACCGTTTTGGGGGATTCTCCATCGGTTTTCCATCCACACACAAAGATTCATTCTCTCCCCTTCTCACGCACAGGAATTCTGCGTTGGTTTTGCTCATGCAGGGAGCAAGAGAAATCGTGGCTGTCACTCAGGATTTTCAGGTGCAGAAGCCATTCACGCTCAGGGCTATGTGCCTGTGGGTTCCATACCAGTTTTGGTGGTACATGTATGTCCCCTTGCCAATTGTGGCCATGTATGTTTTCTATTGTGGTCTGCGTTTGTGTTTTCCTATGTCCACGCGAGGAGTTTGGCTTCTCCTCTATTTTGCAGACTGTGGATTGTTGCCATCATTCATTATGGGGTTGTGGTTGTTGATGTACCCTAGTTTTGGGTCGTTGTTGAGTTGTTTTGGCCACGCTAGGGCCAAGAACAAATCTGAGTTGTTTTGTGGCTTGAGCTGTGCTTCACCTTCTGTTTGGGATTGTCACCTGGTTGTCTTTGCCTTCTCCACAGAGCTGTGAATGGGTCGTTTTGCTACGGTATGCAGTGGTTGGTCTTTGGACTATTGTGAGTGGGATTAGAGGCTCGGTATCCATGAGAAGACTGGTGTTGAGGCCACCAGCTTGGCATTTAGCCTATCCTAGCTCCTTGATGACCTGGAAAAACCCTACTGTGTGGGTTTGGTTGATTGGAAAACCTTGGCTATGTGTAAGCCTACATTGACCCTTATTCCTTGAGGAATCATGCCCAGCTCGGGGGTGGCAGTGTTGCTGATAGATTGATGAGCACGCTGGACTATGGTTGGGTGGAACGTTGCAGCAACGTAGCTGGTTGCGGGGTGAGTTCTTCATCAAAAGATAAGTACTCCTGACTGTTTCAGCTCTGCAATTATATCTATTGTTTCCCGAATTATGATGAACATGTTGAATGCTGGTTTATGTATATGCTTGCTTCCGCTAAATTTTGAGTAACAATGTATCCTTGCATGTTCTATGCATCTTAGTATGTATTATGTTAAGCATTTTATTTCAGCATTAGTTTCTGTTCATGATTCATGGGGTTGTTTTCCTGTTTGTTTGGCGTTAGTAGCATCCTCTTCGCCGGTCGGAGGGTCGGGGACGTTACACAACCAATCTTCAGTTAGGTAAACCTGGGCTAGGGGTAGGTGATATGCCAATGAGACATAACCAGGACTATAGGAAGCATATCCCTGTATCGTAGTATTGGCTAAAATCATAGTGGACACATCGGCCTTAGGTAGAATCTAGCTGATCACCTCTGAGCATGGGAACAGCTCAAGTCTAGTGGCTATCTTCATAAGAGTTGACTTCTCTATGTTGGCATATATGGTCAATTATTCAAATCCAGCATCGGACACATTTTGATTTGAAATCATCCAATATATTTCACCCCACTTATAATCAGGCTCTACCCTGGTGGTAGCTCTAGTGTCTTCATAGATATATTCTACCTTGGTAACGATTTCCACCTCAGGTTCTCCTTTAACAATAGGGGCCTTCCTTTTCTGTCTCTTAGACATGTCGCCTTTGAAGAAGTTGCCCTGTCATAAACCAAAATGCATTTAGGCTATTTGAGCTTTTTATCAGTATTCAAAGAATGAAGAAAAATTGTATAAACATTTACCTCTTCCATATTCGCAACAGCTAAATCTATCAAAATGCAAATGCAAAATCGAGAATAACTAGCAAGAAAACTTCTGAAAGTTATGTCTGAAAAATCCTAAGTCCGTCTGCAACTAACAATAATCATGATTGACAATATGCATTATTTAAACCAAAATGCAATCCAAATTCTCGCCCAAATCGAAACATCCCCATACAGTAATCGAAACGCGTGAAATAAACCCTCTAGTGCCCAAGAAAATAGGGCAATTGTCTACTATGGGAAGACAACCAAAAAACTTCACCCCGGATGGGCAGAAGCAATCCCACAAAAAATGGTGCAGACAGCATAACGCTTGTCTGCACCAACCTCCTAATCCATCAGACTGGGATTGAGACTCTATAAGGGTTCATACAAGCTCAACAAAAGAAAACCCCCCACTCATGTAAATGTTGCGAAACTGACCAATACTCTACGCCGTAAGGATGCAAAATCTAGCTTAGACGACCAACTACAAATGGCGGGAATGTCTAACTAGAGGACAAAAATCTAGTTCCAAAACTAATCAATAAAATCAAAAGAAGGAGAAACCATGGTTGTCCTATCTGGAAAACAAATTGCAGTTACTGTGATGGTCTGAAAAATCCACGGCAGCACCCCAAACACATGAAATCCCGACAGCTAAGCATGGATGCACAGTTCAATGGTGAGGATGGAGGCAGACGCAAATTTAGAAAGATAAACAATAAAATAATAATCGTCCCCCATATATATAGCTCTCGGTGAAAAAATTCACTGAGAAAAAGCTTCCGTCGGACGATGAAACAACTAAGTAATCGGGCGGTTAATTCATCGGAGAGCCGCAACGGTGGGCGACGGACATACTATGGGTTCTGCAGCACAATAAAAATGTCGACGAGATAACACTAAATTGTAGCTTCGAACCTCAGAACCACTATAGCATCAGATGACTAGTTTAAATGGAAGCCGCAATGGGGGGCATTATAAGGACCAAAAGTTCCACAGACCAGTAAAAAATTGAAGAAAATAAAAAAAAACCGTCGGCAAAAGGAACAGCTAAATGGCAGATGGTTAGTCCGCTCTAGATCCGCAATGGTGGGTATCAAATGGACTATGGACTCTATGGAAATACGAGAACATCGCCGATCGAGACAACCAAAAACTAATCCCCTGCTCAAAAGTCAACACAGTCCCGATAGCGAGAAAAGAAAAATTCAAAAACCCCGTGGGATAGGAAAAACTAAAGGCCTCCGTCGGAGTGCTTGCAATTTTCCAGCCGAAACGGTGGCAACACAAAGAACTCATGCTCCAACGGTGATGAAACCAAAATTCTGAAATAAAATAAAACAAAAAAACACGTCAGCGAGAAACAAGGCTTTGGATCGGTTCACTTGTAAGTAAGTTTCCGCAACGGCGGCTGGGTAGATGACTACAGCCCCGACTTACAGCTCAAAAGACCTCCGATAGTAAAAAAGGAAATTATAGAAACCTCAAAGCATCAAGTTCAAATCAACAACATCAACAAAAAAATATAGTCATTCAACAATTTAACTCAATTTAACCTCAAAGATCGAAAATTGCAGTAGAGGATAACAAAGTTCGGCAACCAGAAGCAAATCTAGGCAAGATAGAATTTAAAAGGAGGTTCCAAAATTTTTTAAAATTTGGGAAAACATTGCAACTGCAACATACTCAAAATACTTTCGGCTGGGTAGTGATAAAATTAGTTTGTTTCACCTCCGAAACAATGGCTGCATAGAGAACTAAATCTCCGATTCAAACTTCGACTGCCCTCCGATAGCGATAAAACCAAACCATTGAAAAATCAAAGAAAAGTTAAGTGTTCGACTAAAACTAAAGACGTTCCGCTGGGTGACGGTTAACAAGTGATCCAACTTTCGACAGTGGTAAACAATTTACCTCAATTCAAACTCAAGAAAATCCAAATTTGTAGTAGAGGAAAAAAACAGAGTTCAGGAAACCAAATAAATCCAGGCAAGATAAAATCAAAAAAGGAGGGTCCAAAATTTTAAAAATTTGGGAAAATAGTTACAGCTGCAATAGGAAGCCAATGAATTAAATTTTTATACAGTATGGGGGGTTTCAAATTTTGAATACTCTCTTCTTTCTTGGCAACAACTAGAAGGATATTTTTCTACACTCCCAATTTTTATCAGTTGGGTCATACGGAAAATGAGAAACAAAGTTATTTTTGAAAATATTGTTCCTTATGTTACTACATGTTTCATCAAAGATTTAAGCTTTTATAAGGAATATTAGGGTACCAAAACTCATATTACTAAAAAAATCCTCCATTTTCCATTTCTTAGTCACACCTCGGCTATAGTCTATTTCGATGGAGCCGCTCAAAAAAATGTCTATGGATGTGGGATGTTTATTTGGATAAGCAAGGATCATTTCTTCATATTATGGATGGGAAGAGGTTTGGGTACAAACACTAGGGAGGATTTGTTAAGCCCGTGGGACCTTCTTTATTTTGCTTCTCTCATTGGTATTTATGATATCTCTATTTATGGGGATTCAAAAATAATAATTGAATGGAATTAGGTATGTTTTGGACATTAGTTTTTGCATCTTAAACACTGGAGTTGGAGAGTGCAACTTCTCATAAAAGAGTTCACTCATATATCTTTCAAACACATTTCAATATCTTTCAACAAGGAGGCTGATTTGTTGTTGAAAAAAACTAATGAGTTAAGAGGAGGCTTTTTGTGTTTTTAGGAATTAATGGAAAGACACATTATTAGCAATGGATTGAAATATTTTTGTCAATAGGAAGATTTTTATGTACTAGACAAGTAACTTTTTGCAAGCTTCTTTTGTTTCTAGTCAATGTGACGTTGTGTTTGTTTCAGGGTTACTATCAGTTTTGTTTAATGAAGGGTAGAAGTAATTTTTGTACGTGATGAAAAACATATATATATTTAGTTTGCATGAGAGACTTCTTTTGTTTCATTTTCGGAATATGGCTTTTGTGAACATGTTTGACATGAAATCTGATGTACAATGCATCTTTTTCTTTGATTCAATATGAATATCAAGGAGATTTATATACCATTCTTTTATGTAATAATATCCTAAACTTTCCATACTTGTTGACATGTGACAAAGAACAATTACTTCAATTTGTCAATCATGCACACACCGTCTCACCCAATTCTCCCAATTCTCTTCATTTTCTTAGTTGGGGGATCTATAGCCAACTTGTAATATCTTCTCAATAACACCTTTCAGATGTTGCATCATACACTAATTTGTGATATTTAAAGCATCAATTTGATTAAAAAAATTAATCAACAATATAAAAAGAATAGTGTATTTGGTACGTGAAGTATAGAAGATAAGAGATTTTAAAAATATTTAGAATTTTTTAAGAATTATATTTTTATTTACTTATAATTTTTTCAATTTTAAATATAGATTTTTAAATTTAAATTAATGATGACGATGGTTATGATTATTAATATTTAATGAGATCAACTTTGATTTATCGAATCTTTAAAAAGGTAAGGAATTACCTGTTTTTCTTTAGAATTTCTGTGCGTGTTCAAAACCATTTAAGAGAAGAATTCTTAGATCATGATAGTTTTATTGTATTTATTAAATGTTTTGAAATAGAAACCTAATGCAGATGTACTTAAGAGAAAGTCATTTCATTTTCAACCATCTCAGTGTCACAAAGATGCCAATTTTTTTCATCCAATGACATTTTAGGAATTGTCTAGCTCTATGTTTTAGTATGGAGCTCATAAGAGTTTATCATTATTTTAGCACTATTAATTTTTTCCACAAGTTAAAACAAAGAGATTTATTGATGTGTTAGATTAGGATTGATCACCTCCTTATAATATCTTAATTTTGTGAATATCTAAGGATCAACCCTGACCATGAATCAAACTTATAATAGAATAACTAATTATATTAAGATGAATGAATAATTGCAAGAGAGAGCCTCAATTTCTAGAATTGAGGAGTCTCAACAAAACCCCAAAGAATATCTTGGCAATTGAGATCCTACATGAGCTTACAACTCATCTAAGTTTCCAACATTGGAAAATTCCAACACCAACACACCCCCAAAAGCGAAATGTAGGGAGGAAACAAACAAAAGCAAAGATGGGTATCGACAACTAGGCATGATAAGTTACCCATGTACAAAATCTCATAACCAAATAAAAGGGGAAAAACATGTAGGATAAAAACTCCTCTCTAAAAGAGAGATAAATGGCACTGTTGAAAAAACATTGGAGTTGTGTTCACACAAAAAATTGTTCACCTAGCTCTACATGGTCTAAACCACATACATACATCATATTCCTACCATATCTCCCTTACTTTGACCTTCACAATTGTATTTCCACAAAAATTGGTCCAAAACATTATTATTTACTATGGTTTACCCTCACTCTCTCAAAAAAGGGGTCAAAAACCCTAAAAAGGGTTCTGAAACCCTAAAAAGGGTGTAAAAACCCTAAAAGAGAGAAAACCATAGGAAAATACCATGTGTCATAAAATACCATGGGTAACCACATTGGGTCAAAAAAACCTAGATCCATTCTATAAATACGTTGTGAAGGGCTCTCCCAAAATACCTTTTTTCCATTCTTGTGAGTATGTTGGGACACCTTTCTCTCTCAGGTATTCACACACCTTTTGCCACCATCCTGTTTCCATACCATTCCCACTTAGTATGTCGAGACATCCTCCATACCCACCTAGAGAACCAACATGTGGAGAGGCAAACAACTTCCAAAACAACCACGGTGGCCTACTTTATAAGAAAGAAGGTATAGTATTTGTTTATTTAGTTTAGACCCCGTATATATATAATTTTTGTTGCTAATCTGTTTTATTGTTTTAGTTTTCATGAACTCTCCCTTACAGTCCCATTGATGTAAGGCTGGTGCTTTTGCATATAACAAGGGAGAAATATTTGTTACAGTTTTAGCAACTCCGATGGTCGATCCTCTCAGATCCCTATATTTGCAGGTTAGCTACAGGTTTGTATTCAGTTTCTACCTTCATTCGTCACCGATTGGTCCCCCACATGGTTGATATGAACCTTCATGGTGCTAGTGCCTGCCCCCCTAGCGCCTGTCGGCTCTGTTTTTCTAGTTTTTTCTTGTTCAACACCAGTCGCACCTATCGGGCCAGAACCCACGACCCATCCTCTTCTTTAGGCCTAATAAACATGACCTAAGTCACGAACTTAGCCCCAATATGAGCAACCTGGCTCACAGAGTTGAATCGCACTTGTCCTGACTATTAGAGAGACCCCAGTCACCCTATGACCATTTTTCGAGCGACTCAGTCACATCTGACTCTCTGTTAGGCGCAACTTGAATGTTCTCTATCTAGATCCCCTCTTCCTTTCTATTCTGTGTGACCTATATCATGTCTGCTCCTTTGACAGGCACGACTATCAGTTTACAATCTATTGTATGTGCCTGGTTCAGACCCCTCTCTGTCCCAACCCTCTATCCCAACTTATTTTTTTTTCAGACCTACTCTATTTCAACCCATTATTGGTTTCCTGTAAAAAATCCCTTATTACTCATTCGTTTCAAGGTTGGAAGGAAATTTTTTCCATACAAGTTCACACACACTCACACCATTAAGTGAACACGCTCGATTCATGACCCTGAGCAGAGCCATTAAAAAGAATCAATTAACATAATAACATTCAGATTGTGACATAAGTCCCATTCACTCAACTATAGGAATTACTTGGGCATAGCCCTAAAAATAATTATGAGGAGTACCATAGGATCCCCGAAGTAGCTGGCCATTGGGAGGACCTGCCAAGCGAAAAGGGCATTGACCCCCGCCGGATTAACTAGTTCCCACCCGTGAGGAAAATCAAGAGTTGTAGTTTGTGGAAAAATAGTTATCAATTTTACCTGAGATGTGGAGTGAGGGGTACTACTCCAATACGCAATCCGTCAGACATCAATTGTGGCTAACTGACTCCTTTTGAACCGTTAGGAAGCCAATTAAAACTGAGGTCCATATCCATTTCCCATCACAATAATAAGCCATGATTTCTCCACCACGTTATTCCTATCGGCTTAGGGGGCACACCCCTCAGTTCGATTCTTTGAACCCTCACCATTGAAGCCATCTTCAACATCACTCACCACCCTCAGAACCACACACAACCTCTGAGTTTGATTCAGATTCCTACCAATCTGAACCCACTTTGTTCACTACCTCGTCCAGCCCCATGGTTGGAGCACATCCATATCCCTTCCATGGAGGGATATTCAACGGTGGACCTACGTCCTTGCCACCCATAATCATGGGTATCCCTTCTAGTGGGCCCATCACCACTGCACACGTTGTTGTTGGTATACAACCCATTGGTTGCGGCCCCACACTAGCTACTGTAGTTCCTACCATACCACCTTTTATACATGGGGGAAGTGTCCCTTACACATATATTCTGACTATCCTTGTCATAGAGAGTCAAACTCACCAGCCCTTAGTCATATACATGAACTACATTCCAGCAGCCACTGGCACCATTTTGGATCCTCCCTAGCCAACCTCAGGTCTATCCTACCTTTCATGGATATTCTTAACTTGCCGAATTTTGTAAGGTTAAAAAATGACCCCATCAATGATCAACCACACTAGCCTCCCATGCCTACAAAACTTCCCTCAAACATCCCAAATTTTGAGGGAAAGGCAGGAGAGGACCCCTACAACCACATCATGTCTTTCCACTTGTGGTGTTCATTGAACAACATCGTGGATGAATCTATTAGATTTAGGTTATTCTAGCACACACTTATGAGTGTTGCAGCCAAATGGTACATTGAGTTGCGTCATGCCACGTATCCCTATTTCTCCTCACTTGCCTCCATGTTCCTCCAATACTTTCACCTACCCGTTCGATATGACGAGGGAGTGGAGATCCTTTTACCCTGCCGTAAAACCACAGCTACCCACATCACAAATCACATCCATCAGTGGCGATTTCTACATAGCTTGTGCAAGATCCAATTGGATGATAGGATCTTCCTTGACTGGTTTATGAAAACCTTACTCCCACCCATAACCAAGTACGTCACCTCTGAGCGACCCCAAACTAAGGAGGAGGCCATCCTAAAGGCTCAGTAGTTTGACTTAATCTATGCCCAGCCTGGGTACTTATATACCATCATACTTGATGCTCCCCGAGATGACACCTCTGATCATGATACATCAGGGGCATCTCACGCTTCTGATGGAGTCATCATCTCTATCACACAACAACCTCAGTTCTATGCAGCCTCTACCATGATGCCACCACACCCATGTAACATCCATCGTGTTGCCCAACCCAGTTTTTCCCCTGATTACTAACATATGATGGCTCAGTTTGGAGCTACCTCCTCTTATGCACCTCCCACACCAACTCATCGCATCCATGGGTCAACTTGTTCGGCACAATCATGTTCTGGCCAAGCGAACAGGTTTGTAGCCCCTCTATCTCCCCTAGTATGTTATGCACCACATGTACAACCCAATCTGGATCCAGCCCCAACTCCTCCAGTCTCTATAGGAAAGGTTTATGCTCAGTGAAACATTCCTAACCAACCTGACCCCAATAACGAACAAGGGTAGGGTAAGAACAAGCGAGGAAAAAATGAGGCAATAATCATCCGCAAGGAGGCATCCAACATGCTATCCCTCCAAACAATAATAGTGCCGACCCACCTGCATAGAATCCCCAGTGTCCTAATCGTCCTGTGAAGAACCCACAGTGACAGACCAACCATCTATGTGTTATTTGCAAAAACTATGGTCATTACACTCATTTTTGTCCCTACATGGCTCGCGTCCAAAAACTCCTTCAAAATGACCAAGAACGTGATCCAAACGTGGTTTCTCCGTCTCAGCCAAACCCAACACCACTAGTTCCTCTGCCTATGGTGCTCCAAAAACCCCTACCACACCAAGGGATGGTTGCAAGCCAACCCTTATCCCCACCTTCTCCTGAATCTCCTACTGCGAACCCACCTGCTGAAGCTGGTGTCCATCACCTCATGAGGTTGTCATCCGAAGTCAACCTCCAAACTCAGTGCAACCAGTATTGCTCCACTACAGAAACTGCTAACCCATCAGCGATGTCTACCTCTACTATTTCCAACATGTCTCTACACTTACCTAGACCCCCCGCACATGGGGCAACTAGCATCCCACGATTCCCTATGCGTTGTGTCACAAATAATGCTACTGCTAGAGCTTCCCTCAACTACAACATAGTTGACGACTTAGCCCAATCTCCTACAACCATGTCCACTTTGGAAGTGCTTAAATTTTTCCCAACTTAATGTACAGAATTTTTGTTCGTGCTAGATGTCATTGATCACATTTGACTTGGATCAAGGAGAACCTAGGATGTCGTCTACCTTCACCTTCCAGGTTTCGATCTCAATTCGGAATTTGATCATACATCGTTGCATTATTGATGAAGGGGTCTCCACCTGCTTCATTTGGATCATCATTTGGCAGAAACATGGGTCCCCTACCCTTCAACCTTCTACCACTGCTCTTTGCACCTACGATGATCATTCCATTCAGTCACACAGAATTCCAACGAATGTTCCTATTGAGCTAGTTGGTAAAATGGTGTTGATTGACATTGAAGTTGTCAATGCCCAACTTGACTATAACCTCCTTCTAGGACGTAGCTACATGTATGACATGCCAGTCGTGGCCTCTAACATCTTTCAACTGCTAATGTTCCCTCATGATCGGAAGATCGTGACTCTCGACCAATTGAATTAATAAGATCTGAAGGAGAAAACCACACCGAAACACGTCCTTTCGACTATCAGCTCCACCATTGATAGGATGTCCATTCTTTCCCTATCTGATGTTGGCATGCGGCTATTTTCCAGAAATCCTATGACGGACACCTTTCTGTCCTTACCACCTCCTCCTACACCAACTGATGTATCAGATTTGTGTACTATCAGATCCAGTACCATTTCGACTACATCACAACCTCAACATCAGTCATCGGGTAACTATTGGGGTTCATTCATGATCCACACGATTCCTTTCCTGTTTCCACCATCTGGCATCGTGAGTAAGCCTGTCATGGCTACTCTAAACCTACCAAATTTTACGCTGGGAATTCCTATGTGGTGCCTCGATCCACCCATCCCATCCCCAACTCCCTAGGTTGTGTTGATTCCCATCTAACCCATTGAGATGGTGTCATGCCCCCTTCCTAAGCCATCAAAGGCTATGCCCTTGTCCAAGCCTACCCCTCCTCCTCCAAACAAGAATGGGGGAAAGGTCGTCAAAGCAACGATTGAACGTCATCCGGCTCCCCCTTGTGCATTGTGCGATATCCCAATTCACGCGACACAAAATTGTTTAGAGTTTACTATCTTTCGCACTCACATGGACGCTATGGATACATCTGATGGCACTCCAGTGGTCACCATCCCGAAGCCATCAATGGATAAAAATAATTCATTGTGCACCAACCATCCTCATGCAGTTTGTGGCTTGTATAACCATTGTCTAGACTTTCCTCGGTATCCAACACTCCTTTGTGACCTTTGAAAACACTCCCATGAGTCCGATGTCACTATCCTATTGAGGAGATACACCCTTTGGTTTCTTCCTCAGACACAACCAACACCATATACATGATTTCCAGTTCTAGTATTCCTCATGTTCCCTTAGACATAGAGGATCCCTCTGATCTATCTACACATTGCTTTAACAATGATGAGGAAATCCTTGAAGCTCTTTCCGATCCTGAGTACCCTTGGGATGATATGCACCATCTCTCATTATTTATCCCTGATGAAACTATTTCATCATTGGATCAGTACTCAGTTGAAGACAAAGACTTCATCCATGGAAAGGTAGACTGGTTCCAGAACCTTATTCCGACCCCCAACGCATTTGAAGAGAGAAACATGGATAAAATTTTGCCAACTATCAAGGTCAATATATCAACTAATCCTGAGGTAGTTGAAGATATTACACTTGGAGCATCTTGCTCCCCTAAACAATTTGCTTCTTACAAACAACTTTTTCAGGAGTTTCGTGATATTTTTGCTTGGTCCTATACCGAGATACCTGGGCTAGATCCATCTATCGTTGAACATCATATCAACACATGGCCTGATGTCGCACCCATATTCCAAAAGCAAAGACCCATTCACCCCTCAAAGGATTATACTGTAAAAGCTCATATCGAGAAACTACGTAAATCAAGTTTCATATACCCTATTGTGTATACCACTTGGGTTTCTATTCTTGTTCCCTTCAAAAAACAAGGTACCATTCACATCTATACTGACTTCTGTGACTTGAGCTTGGCATGTCCCAAAGATAACTTCCCCACTCCGTTCATTGACCAGATCATTGATGTCTATTCCAGCCATGAATTCTTTTCTTTCATGGATGTTTTTTTTCAGTTATAACCAAATTCAAATCCAGAAAGACTACCAGTATAAGACTACTTTCACAACCCGCATGGGGCACGTTTTCATATTGGGTTGTGTCATTTGGCCTTAAAAATGTTGGATCCATTTTTCAGTGGGCCATGATGTTCTCTTTCCATGACCTTATCCATATTATCTTGGTCTACCTAGATGAACTCACGGCTCACTCTCAGAAGCGTTCCCAGCATTTGCAAGACTTACGTCAAGTGTTCTTGCGAGGGCACAAATATAACGTCCACTTGAACCCCCTCAAGCCTGTGTTTTGTGTTCCCATCGGGCGTTTACTCAGATTCATCATATTTCACAGAGGGATTATGGTTGATCTTTTGTAGCTTCAATCCATTATGAATCTTCACCCCCCACATACTTCACACTAATTGCAGAGTCTCCACAGCAAGGCCTATTTCCTTCGCTGGAGGTTCTATTCTTGATGTCACCATGAGTACACTTCAGTCATAGTTTTTGTTCTTTTTTTTGCATAGTTTTACCACGATTCGGTGAACCCCTCTATTAGTTGCTCCATGTCTATTCGTAGTGAGTCCATTGTAGAACTTTGTAGCATCATTTGCACATGAGCTGGTGGATCTAACACATCCTCCCTGCCCCTGTGCCATTGGTACCCCACTGGAGGGTGCGGTCCCATGTCTGCACATGCACACAACATGTCACACATATGACCTTTCTAACATCATGCTAACATACTGTCAGGTCCCTAGACCTATACTGGATGTCGAGGCATCTTCAGGATCTCCCCGGTAGTCCATGCTCATGTAAGGATCATCCTCTATGAGGATAGGAAGCTGCCACCACTGTGCAAAAATATCCTGGGTGAAGAGATTACCTGTACTAGATTGAATCCCTCCCTAATTTCTTAGAGCCATTTCTCGGAGTCACTTCTATTTGTGTGCCACCATGCGAATCACACCTTGTACATTGAGGTAGCTCTATACCCATCCACCTCCATTTGGTCTAGTTTTTCCCCGTGACCACTGCACTAGGGCCAGCATCACTAGCTGCTAGTCAGAGCTTGGAAGACTTTCGATCCAATTGGAAGAAATCAGCAATTGAGCTCTAGGGTCCTCCAGTCCAACTCAACACTGAACAGTAACAATGACATATGTCATGTGGACCCCCCTATTTATAGGCCTCCATTGGGTCTATTTTTCTTTCGCACGCCACAGAGTCATCCAGAGTCTGTTTGAGACACCATTTGCACCACCGGGTTTGGTTTTCCATCCTTTGTATTTTGACGAGACCCTTGTTTCGTGGTCTCACTATTATTTTTTGGTCTATTTCCCAGAAGTCACCTCTATTTGTGTGCCATCATGCAAATCTCCCTTTGTATGTATTGGCATGTTCACGAGCCATTTGCTCCATCCATACTGCACAATTGGCCATATTTTATGCCATCCAACGTCCTGCAAGGGGGCCCCATTAGTGTTCTACATTTATTCCTATAATCCATGTTCACATCATAAACTCTTTCCATATATCAAACACTTCCCCTTCGCTTGATTGACCATTATTGAGTTTTTGTTAAGCTCTTTTCTGACTCCTAAAAGAATGAAAAGATCGTCGAGCACGCTTGCCTCCTTCCATGCTCGTAACAATATTTGAAAGGGAATTTATATAACCTCATTTATCTCCTTTTTTGGATTTTTTAGACTATCATAAGAAAAGGACCACCTTGGCACATTCATGCCAGGATTTTTTCCCTTTGTATCCTTTTATGCTTTCTCAGGCATTGGGACTAAAATTTACAATAAAGATCATCCTGGGTTGTCTTTAAGCTCTTTTCCATGCTTCTCATCAAGAAAATATTGTCTAGAAAACTTGGTTTTGTTCATGCTCATAAAATTATTTGAATGATTGTCCATTGAGTATTGGTTTAACCTTTTCCGGCCTGATTGGACTACCAATGGTAAAGAATTCTTCCTTCCCCAAAGGTTGGGAGAGCTCTCCTATGTACACTTTTATCCTTTTTCTGGTTCAGGAGACTACATACAAAAAAGAGACCACACTAGAGTCTTCTTCCTATTTTTAGACTCTCTAAACATGAAAACACCATCAAGCATTTACTTTCTCAGGCTTGCTAAAAATCCACAAGATCGTGTCATAATAGTGTCTTTAGGCACCACTACATATGATATCACAGTATGGCTGCTTCCCCCATTGGATGACCTTTGTTCAGAGTATTATGTAATGAGTCTTCCTTGGATCCCCTGGCTATCACTAGTCTAGCTACTTCCCTTGGTATTTCCCATTTGTAGTTATCTTCCCAATATTACAGCTATGATCCCTCTCCCATGAGTTAGTTTCATTTGCTGCCCGGTCATCCCTGCCATCATACTCTGAACAAAGGAATTTTGAGTCCCCCATACTCCCCAGCCCCTTTTCACCCATTCAGTGTGTTAGTCCCCAGATTGGTCCACATATTTGGCCATCCCCCTCATGCTTCTATTCAAGGACACATCATTTCCTTGGTTAGTTGTATTTCTCCCTCTATCAACATCAACACATCTATTCCGGAAAATAGACCCAGAGGTCCTTGTATCCTCATTTCCTCCACCTCATTAATAAGTTCCTTGGACCACTTGAGAGGATTCATTAGTTCCTCTTGGGATGGTTGTATCTCATGTGCTCAACTTCAACTATATCATCACACCATTGAAATTCCTATGGGGTATTGGTCCGTTCATTATTTGGTTGAAGACACCGGTTGTCACCTGACTCTAGCACATTGGTGAGTCTACTATGGGACCCACATATTTTCATGTCCCTTGTGATTTTCGAGTTCCATTGGCAACAGTGTTCAAAATCCACCAATTTTATGCTTCCATGTATCTCTAGTACTTCATATTGTACCATAGAGATTCTGAATCTTAGTCATTGAGTCCATATATATGCACACCTTTAGATTCCATAGAGCATCAGTTGTGATGATATTGCATTCCATGAGAATGCCATTGTTCCTATGTATCAGTTCTTCACATCATCATTGTATTCAACCTCCTATTGAGGCCACCATTATGTGTCATCATTTGTATATGTCTGGATTGGATCCCATGTTTTGATCCTTGATCCCATTATTTATTCTTTTGACATTGTTACGAGCATGGGTATGCCCGCCTCGTCCATATACATGTCACACATTCTTTGTATCTCACCATGATTGGGAACCATTAATAAAAAAACCGAAATCCACCATGGTTCGAATGAGGAAGCTCCCCTTCTCCGCAGGTCTCTCCAGCCTCTCCACTATTCCCATGATCCTATGATGTCCATTGACCATATGATGATCTCCTACCCTCACACATCAGGGGGAAATCTGTTAACACAAAAAATTGTTCACCTAGCTCTACATGGTCTAAACCACATACATACAACATATTCCTACCATATCTCCCTTAATTTTAACCTTCACAATTGTGTTTCCATAAAAATGGTCCAAAACATTATTATTTACTATGGTTTTCCCTCACTTTCTCCAAAAAAGGGTCAAAAACCCTAAAAAATGGTCAAAAACCCTAAAAAAGGTTCCAAAACCCTAAAAAGGGTGTAAGAACCCTAAAAGAGAAAAAACCATAGGAAAATACAATGGGTCAAAAAATACCATGGGTAACCACATTTGGTCAAAAGCCCTAGATCCATTCTATAAATACATTATGAAGGGTTCTTCCAAAATACCTTTTTTCCATTCTTGTGAGTACTCCAGGACACCTTTCGCTCTCGGGTATTCACACACTTTTTTGCCACCACCATGTTTCCATACCAATCCCACTTAGTACGTCGAGACATCCTCTGTACCCACCTGGAGAACCAGCCTATGGAGAGGCGGACCTCCTTTGAGATGGCCACAGTGGCCTAGAAGGTATAACGTATGTTTATTTGTGTTTTATTTAGTTTATCCCTCATATATATATTTTTTCTTTTTGTTACTAATATGTTTTATTGTTTTAATTTTCATGAACTCTCCCTTACAGTGTTATTGACATAAGGCTGGTGCTTTTGCATGAAACAAAGGAAAACAAATATGGGTATCGATAGCTAGGCTTGATAAGTTACCTATGTACAAACTCTCATAACCAAATAAAAGGATAAAAACCTGTAGGATAAAAACTCCTCTCTAAAAGAGACATAAATTCCACTGTTGAAAAAATGTTGGAGTTTAAATTGAAGAACATCTCACAATGATGCAATGAATGGCAAGAGCAAGAGACCCATGGAGGCTAAAATATCCAACCAAAACTTTGAAGAAGACTCGATCCAAATAAACTCAATGAACATAGTTGAACTTTGAATAAGTGGATAGTTTATAGAGGCATACAAATGGAAAACGTTGACAACCACCACATGAATGCTCCAAAGATATACATGTTTGTGAGGAATGAGAACAAGGATTTAAACAAAAGCGAACACCATCAACCATACAAAAAAAAGCATTGACGCTCGTGGACACTAAAAAATCCAAACAACAAGTATAGTTGAAATTCTAAAGAGGGCTAGGAAACTCCACACTATCAACACCATCAAAGATACATGTAGAAATCCAAGTAGAATATTTTGAACTCCAAAGGCAATGAATATTTAATGCACACCATCCAAATTGTTGATGCAATGAGAGTTGAAAGAACACACCCAAAATAAATTGATCCTCTATAATTGAGTCTTGACATAAAGAAATGATAAAGTACTCATTTATAATCAAGAAAATATGATATGTCGAGTGTCCAAATGGACACCAATCCATCTCACCAGAGTGCATGGGTAACTAGTCACTACAATTGTCAAGTCGATATAGGAATTGGTGATGTGTACAAGGCTCACTCTAAATATGTTTGATCTCGATCGAACATGGGGAATAAAAAGTCACCCGAGGAAGCATTTCATGCCACCCCCAAAAATGATGAACATAGTGGAAACAATGATGGAAATGGATGTCACAACTGATAGAAAAAGTATGGAATACAAGATATAGGTGGAAAAGATGCAAAATAACCTACGCAAGAAATGATCTTAAGTGGAAATCTTGAAGAAACTACAAAACAAGGGAGTAAAATCGATGAAGGAAAACACATGGTGATACTCCAAAGACTATATGCACAAGTACAACACGAAATCCACTACTCAAAGGTGCAAGATGAGAGGTATCATAAAATCATCATTGACAACAATCCTCGATATGGGTCTCAACAAACAAGGCTATAATAGGTACCCATTTACAGTAGAGGAACCAACATATATTCATTGATCTCATGAGAAAATCAATAGTGTGTTCAACCAATGACTGGAAAGAGAGATAATTTCTCTTTGCAATGACTCAAATAATTTGAAAAATGGAGACTCCAATGCAAATTCATGACAAAATCACCATTGTCAATAACCTTAGCAATATATTTGGAAAAAAATACAAATATGTTGCATACCCATACAACCTGACTAATATTTATAGAAAAAAACATTTCTTTCATACAAGTCATGGGTCATGTATCCTCCTATATCATTCATTCTTAAGATTAATTGCTACTATAATAGTCATTTCACAACTAACAAGTCCTTTCCGCAACTAGAAAAGTCCTTTTCACAATTAACAAGTCTTTTCCACAATTCCGCTTCCGTAATGCAGATTGCAGATTGCGGAACCCTCATATTACTTTCTATTTTCCTTTCTCACTTTCCTCCTTCTGCATCCCGTAAGGCAGACTCTGGGTTGCGAAAAAACCAATATTAATTTATATTTTCTTTTTCTCCTTCCACCTTTCGCATTCCATAGGGCGTACTCCGGGTTGCGCAAACCCGTATTACTTTCTACTTTCATTTTCGCCTTTCGCCTTTCGCCTTTCACCTTCCACATTCTGCATGGTGGACTCCAGGTTGCATAAAACCATATTACTTTATATTTTCCTTTTTTCCTTCCACCTTCCTCCTTCTACATTCAGACTGTCATGTCCCCTCTCGTAAATCTAGTGCGATGGAAAGGACACGACACTATAACCGATCATCTAGCCCCATCAACATAAGAAAAATCCATTGGAAGTAATTGACACATGCAGATGTACAATGTAGGAAAATACAACGGAACTAGATCTCTACTTGAACCTCTAACAAGAGTTCAATACATTCATAATAATTCTTAAAACAAATACATTGCAGAATTAATTTAAGAGAGTACTTATCTTGAAAATGAGCTGCCCAGAGAAACTAGCTATGTCATTGCAACTTTCCACCCAACCATAGTCCAGTTTTGCTCATCAATCTCTAAACACAACTGCCACCCCCGAGCTGGGAATGATTTTTATAAGGAAAAAGGGAACAATAGACCCACACATAGCCAAATACACACCAAGCTTCAACCAAGTCAATCCACAATTCGGTTTATCAGGATGCTAAGGAAGTGGAAATGAGGAATTGCTAATCTAGTGAGCTCAACTAAAGAGCTATGGATACCTCTATAAGATCCATCTGGATTGGTCTCCACAATACCTACACACCCAACACTAGGAAGTATTCCCTTCAATGCTACACAGTCCCTCAGGCCATACCTTCCATTCTAGTGTTCTACCAGGTGTTCATAGAAGAATAGCCATCCCCCTTTGATATTTTGTGAGGTTCCTCTCTTCACTAAGTTTATCAAGCCAATCTTGGTCCTCTTCCACTCCTAATTATTTCCTTACAATTCAGACCAAAACAAGGATGCACATAACAACAAAACACAAGTGTTGGGTATGAAGAAGAATGTTTATGGGCCTTAGGAAGTGGAAAGGAGGAATTGCTAAGCTAATGATCCCAACCATAGAGCTATGGATACCTCTACACTTTCCTTATAGCTTGGTCTCCACAATACCCTACACACCCGACACAAGGAATTATTCCTTCACTACTACATAGTCCCTCATTCCATACATTCCATTCTAGTATCCTCTGAGGTGTGCATAGAAGAGTAGCCAACCCCTTTTGATATTCTGCGAGGTTCCTCTCTTCGCTAGGTTTATCAAGCCAATTCTTGTCCTCTTCCACTCCTAATTCTTTCCATCCACTGTGCAACACGAAAATGGATTTCCCGCCATGGAAGAATGAAGGAAAATGTAGAAAAACATGAAGAGAACACCCCCGCTAGCTCCAGTTGCATGAGGAAGTGAAAATCATGCATGAGGAATGAATTGGGATAAACTTTCTGGGTGTTTTCTTTCCCCATAAGCAAAATACAATTTCCCATAATTCATGGCTTTCCATACACGAAAT
The DNA here is from genome assembly GCA_001517045.1 of Pseudotsuga menziesii. Lineage (NCBI taxonomy): Eukaryota > Viridiplantae > Streptophyta > Pinopsida > Pinales > Pinaceae > Pseudotsuga > Pseudotsuga menziesii. The sequence goes on along the minus strand of LPNX010405431.1, from coordinate 52,142 downwards.
TGGTTGTCATCCCTCTCCATTCCCAATCCATTAACTTCCTTAACAAACTCTTGGAAGAATTAAATGATTGGGTGCATACTTCCAAATGGGTAGTTGAGGTTTTATGGGCCCTCTCATTGAAATTTGTATTAACCCTATTGGATCAATGGTTTGAATAATTTCCCTCCCTATACCTTATAAAAATAATTCCCCCATCTCTCATTGCATTGCATAGATAGTTGTGGTTAGATTACTAATTTGGATATTCACATGATGTCTCAATTTATATTGTTCCTGTCTAGAATGAGAACCATAGGTATCAATTTTAATTGTCGATACATAAAACACTAAATTGATGGTGGGGCCTTGGCCTTGAGCTCCTCACCATGATTTAATAATGATATTTACATCATTTACAATTTTAATGCAATAGGTTCAAAATAGAGATATTACATTCCCCTCCCCCTTACATTAGCACTATCCTTAGTGCTCTTCAAAATTGAACAAAAATAGATGTGCCACTCTCATGGCATCCTCCAGATCCCATGTAGCCTCATCGAGACTGTAGTGCTTCCATTGCACCTTTACCTATCCAACGGCTCGGTTCTGGAGCACTATTACCTTCTTGTCTAGGATGTGCAATGGCTCGATTTGGAACTCTCCCTTGGGTTCCACCGGGATCACATCCCAATTAATCACATTGTCAGGATCATGTACATATTTCTTAAGCAAAGAGACATGAAAACCATTATGAGCTCTAGTGCTAGCAAGAAATGCAAGTCTATATGCAACTGGCCCTATTCTTTCAAGCACTTCAAATGGCCCACAATATCTAGGTGATAGCTTGACACAACTCCCAAGCTTCAAGAAACTCTTCCTTGGCCTCACTCTAAGATAAGAATGATCCCCAACACTAAACTCCCTATGCACTCTATGCTTATCTGCATAGCTCTTCTATCTATCTTGGGTTGCTTTCTGTTACATCTAAATCTTGTCACCATCATGTTATGAGATAGGTATCCCATTGTCTTCTCCAATCCCTCAGAGTTTGTCCTAGATAAATGAAAGGAATAAATTATTACCTTGAATTTTTCCTTTCTTTGAGCCAGTAATGCTCCTTTTCCATTGATAAAAAGAGTTACCTAAGTCAGCAATGCTCCTTTTGTTAGAAAATAGGACCGCAAAGAAATAACAGTTATACAGTTAAATCATTAAACAAGATGCAAAACACATTAAACACATTACATAGAGACACATATATAATGTGGTTCACCCAAACGATGGGCTACATCCACACATAAATTGTCAGTCCTTTTATTACCGTACATAAAGATGAAGGGATATAACCTGCAGCAATACCGTTCCACTTCCTCTTCATGCTCTCACAACCTCTCTCAAACAATCACATAGATTGTTTACAATTCTACAATACAGTACAATACCATACACAGTCATATTACAATTCTTTTATTTTATAGGGGAAATACCATGGGAAAATACCATGGTTAACCCAATACCATGGTTCCACAAAACTATTGGCCAACAAACATCCCGAAAATTTTCTTGGGGGCTTCACCCCCAAACCCCAAAGTTGGGAAATGAGTGTACAGTAAACCTGGGGTATAAACACAGCTGAATAATATCTCTAGATCTGGAAGATCAGGCTCCACAACCAACAATCTCCCACTTGGAGACTGATCAGAGCAACTCCACCGCTACTACACTTGCTTGACTATGCTCTGGACCTTGGAATTGGAAAATTTCCTATTTCCACCTTCATGCTTGAAGGCCAACAGAAACCAAGTAGGAACTCAATTTCTCTCTAGTTACTCCCTTTGTCAACATGTCTGCAGGATTTTCACTAGTATGTATCTTTTCTAGTTTTAACAGTTCTTCATCTAGAATTGATCTTATGAAGGGGTACTTCAGCTGTATATGTTTAGTCTTCAAATGAAGCGATGAGTTATTTGCAAGATGAATGGAACTTAGGATGTGATTGTACAACATGATATTCTCCTTCTTCTTACCCAATTCCTCCATGAACCTCTGCAACCAAATCATCTCTTTACTAGCCTCTATAGCAACAACATACTCTGCTTTCGTTGTTAAAATTGCAACAACCTGTTGCAGTTTTGAAATCCAACTTACTGTTGTTCCACCCACAATAAACACATACCCTGTGGTGCTCCTCCTGTTGTATTTATCACCAGCCATATCTGCATCAACATATCCCTGTAAAACAGTATCTGAACCTCCAAAACATAATGCATGAGAAGTGGTACCTCTCAAATACCTGAGAATCCACTATACTACTTTCCAATGCTCTTTACCTAGATTATTCATATACCTGCTCAGAACTCCCACTACATGTGCAATATCTGATCTTGTGCACACCATGGCATACATGAAGCTTCCAACCACTGATGAATAGGGAATCCTGGACATGTAATCTATCTCCTCCTGTGTATCTAGACACATCTCCTTAATTAGTTCGAAATGGATGGCTAAAGGTGTACTAACTAGTTTTGCATTCTGCATTCTAAACCTCTGCAACACCTTTTCTATGTACTCACCTTGAGACAACGTCAATTTGCAATTTTTCCTATCTCTTGTTATTCTCATACCAAGGATTTTCTTTACAGAACCCAAATCCTTCATCGCAAATGATTTACCTAGTTTTCTTTTGAGCACATTTATATCCTACATGTTAGACCCTGCAACAAGCATGTCATCCACATACAATAACAAGATAATATATCTTTCATTATCTAGCCTCTTGAAATAAACACAGTGGTCAGAATGACATCTATCATAACCTTGCTTTGTCATAAACTTATCAAATTTTAAATACCACTGCCTTGGAGCTAGGCTTCAGGCCATACAAGCTCTTCATAAACCTGCAAACCAAATTCTCCTTCCCTTTCACCTCAGACCCCTGTGGCTGCTGCATATAAATCTCTTCCTCTAAATATTCATGGAGAAAGGTTGTTTTTACATCTAATTGTTCAGGATGAAAATCTTCTACTGCAACTAGACTTAAAATAGTTCTAATTGAATTCATTTTAAAAATAGGAGAAAATATTTCATCAAAGTCTATACCTTTCTTTTGTACAAAGCCCATACAAAAAGTCTAGCCTTGTACCGCTTCTTGCCTCCATCTTATTCCTTCAACTTGTAAACCCATTCATTCTGCAATGCCCTTTTTCCTGCAGGAAACTGAACCAAATCCCAACTCTGGTTTCTTACTAATGAGTTCATCTCCTCACTCATGCCTTGCTCTCACTTCTTTCTAGTTTCTACCTGCATTGCCTCTTCATAACATTTTGGTCCACCAGAATCAGTCATCAATAAATAATACAGTGAAGGAGAGAATCCTTCAAGGGGTCTATTTAACCTGGTAGATTTTCTTACAGTTGTAGGAGTTTCAGGTACCTGTTGTTGTTCTTGATTTTTTGGTGCTTTTGGAACTTCATTTTCTTTGATTTCATCAAGCACTGTGTACTCTGTGTTTTCCTTTTCCACTTTCTTTACCTACAGCTGATCTTTGTACATAACCTTTTCATTGAATACTACATCTCTACTTCTAATGATTTTGTGATTTTCAAAATCCCATAAGCGATAACCAAAATCATCAACCCCGTATCCAATAAAGGTGCATTTCTTCGATTTAGTTTCAAGCCTTGTTCTATCATCTTTATCAATATGGGAAAATGCTTCACAACAAAATTTCTTAGAAACGAGTATTTCACCTGTTTACCTGTCCATGCCTCCTCTGGAATCCCACCATCCGAAGCGCTTGGAGGCCCTTGGTTTATTAAATAAACAACTGTTTTTACAGCATCAACCCAAAATTGTAAGGGAAACCATGCATGCAATCTCATACACCTTGCACGCTCCATGATCATTTTGTTCATCCTTTCTGACACACGATTTTCTTGTGGTGTTCCAAGGGTTGTCTTCTCTACGCGAATCCCATTGTGTGAACAGTAACTGTCAAACTCATTGCTGCAGTATTCACCTCCTTTATCAGATCTGAGACATTTCAACCTTTTTCCTGTCTTATTCTCAGCCAAATATTTCCACTTCTTCAAAGTATCAAGCATGTCAGATTTCTGTCTAATGCAATATACCCAAGATTTTCTAGTTGCATTATCAATAAAAGTAACATAATAACAAGAGCCACCAAGAGATTGTACCTAATCTGGTCCCCATGTATATGTATGGACAAGCTCTAACTTTTCACTCTTCTTTTGTTTCCCAACCCTAAGAAATATAACTCTCTTCTTTTTTCCATAAACACAGTTCTCACATAATTCCAAACTTACATGCTTCATATCTGGAAGCAGTTTTCTTGAGTGGAGAATATGCGTTCTCTTCTCACTCATGTGGGAAATCCTATGATGCCACAACGCCACACTTGTTTCTATTGAAGATACAGAGATAGAATAATCAGTATTATGAGGACATAAATATAACGTACCTACCCTATTTCCTTTTTCTATTACCAATGATCCTTTAGTGATCTTCCACCACGTTTCTCCAAATGTAGACAAACAATCGTTATCTCCCAACTTCCCTGTTGAGATCAGATTTATTTTCATAGAAGAAATGTGCCTTACATATTTTAGCATCCATTCACTTCCATTATTTAACTTAATATGTACCTTACCCTTTCCAACAATTTTACATGGTTCATCGTCCCCCAATAAAACATGTCCAAAATCACCTTGAACATAATCATGAAAGAATTTCCTATGGGGTGTAGGATGCCATGAATCCCCTGAATCTACTACCCAGTAATCACTAATATTATCTAATGCAAGAATCAAAGAATCTTGTAACACATCACCTTCTACATCCGCTTCCTGGGTAGTCTCTTTCTACCTTTCACCTTTCTTCTTTGGTGCTCTATAGTATTTCTTCAGATGCCCTTTCTTACCAAAGTTCCAACACTCTATTTTTCCGAATATGGACTTGGATCTCCCCCTTTTAGACTTGCTATGATTTCCTGGGATCCTTCCTCTCTCATTTTGTCTCCCTCTTCCATTACAGGAAATTGCAACTCAAAATGGGAATTTTAACTTTAATTCAAATTCCATGTCATCATGTGTTAGCGAATGAAATTGATTTAAATTTGAAATACTGTATAGGTCTTAAACAAATTTTTAATATAAATTTGGGGATAGGTATCATAAAAAAAACTACTTTTTTTTCGTATTTTTGACATATCTCCCTATGTTTTTACTCAAATTTTGATCGAGAGAGCTCGTTGGATGCATAATTAAATTACGCATCCAACGAGTACCCATGTCATCACCACATTTTTTCAGGTATTTATTGTTTTTGGGGTAGCAGGGTCCGTCAAAAGTATGCTGAGTGGGTACTCGTTGGATGCATAATTAATTATGCATCCAACGATCTCTCTCGATCAAAATTTTAGTAACAACACAGGGATAAATGTCGAAAATACGAAACAAAAAAAGCAGTTTTTTCTTTTCTTCCTCCAAAATTAATAAATATTATTTTATTATTTTAACTATTATTTTATTATTTTCCTTAGGAGGCCCATTTTGAGTTGAAATTTCCTCTAATTCTCTCCATGCTCAATGCATTAACTGATGTATCACCTGTGCTTTTTCTTCGCATTTCCTCGCTAAGAATAACACCAACAACATCATCAAACATAAGAGTGTTTGAACTAGGGACAGAGATACTTACAACCATGACCAAACTATTCCAGCTTTCTAGCAATGAGCACAAGATTAGAAGAGCCCTAACCTCATTATCAAAGTTCACTTTTACAAAACTTAACTAAATAGTAAGTGTATTAAGCTCATTTAAATGGTTAGCAACAGATCCACCTTCCAATATCTTTGTATTAAATAAACGCTTCATTAAAAATACGTTGTTGGAAGCCGAGGGTTTTTCGTAGAGCTTACCCAATGCGCCCATCACACCCTCTGTTTTTTTTCTTTCGAAATATTGAAAGCCACCAATGAAGCTAGGCACAGCTGTATTGTTCCCAGTTCCTTTCTATCAAGAACTTCCCATTCTTCATCCTTCATAGTCGCTGATTTTTTTTCTTTTCCACCCAATGGTAGGTACAAATCCTTCTAGTACAGATAGTCCTCCATTTGCATCTTCCATAACTGGTAGCTTTGGCCATTAAATTTATTGATCCTAAACTTTCCTTCTTACGCCATTTCTCCCACTCGAACCGGGAACCCTTCTTTCCTGTGAATTTAGCAGCCAAATAGACCTTTTGGCTCTGATACCAATTGTTAGGAAATAGGACCGCAGAGAAATAACAGTTATACAGTTAAATCATTAAACACGATACAAAACACATTAAACACATTACAGAGAGACACTGATATAACGTGGTTCTCCCAAACGATGGGCTATGTCCACACAAAAAAATGTAGTCCTTTTATTGCCATCCACAAAGATGAAGGGATACAACCAGTAGCAATACCATTGCATTTCCTCTTCACGCTCTCACAGTCTCTCTTACACAATCACATAGATTGTTTACAATGCTACAATACAATACAATACCATACATAGTCGTATTACAATGCTTTTATTTTATAGGGGAAATACCATGGGAAAATACTATGGTTAACCCAATACCATGGGTTTGCAAAACTCTTGGCCAACAAACATCCCAAAATTTTTCTCGGGGGCTTCTCCATCGAACCCCAAAGTTGGGGAATGAGTATATAGTAAACATGGCATACAAACACATATGAATAATATCTCTGGATCTGGAATATTAGGCTCCACAACCAACACCTTTTACATAGAAAAATAGAGGTGCCACAGCTCGTTTCCTTCATCAAAAGGGCATTACCCACTTAACATCGCTCTGTCTCCATGTAAAAAGTGTGGTGCTCGAGTTTTAAAGGAAACAAGTGAAACTTCAAGAGGATTCTCAAAGCTTACCTATGTGGACCCATATTCCTATGGTTTAGGAACACCTAGACTCGATATCCCCACTAATAGGATCTCCCTTCCACCTCATCCACTATTTCCTCAACCATCCCTATCCTCCCATGCCTTTAAATACTGGCTCATCCCCCATGAAAAAGAGGAGGAAGAATTGCGTTCAACACCCAAAATCTGTCAAAATAATTCTTGAGTTATTGGAGGTAAGGTGAAGTTAGAGGCAAGGAGCCATTGGAAGGAACTCTCAACACTGAGGCATAAAGGTTGTAGTCTCTCCAATCATTTCTAATAAAAATATATATTTTCTTTCCCATATTTCTTGTATCATTTGTATATATTGCTTGATTCCTTGGTCACAAGCATATATCTAGTTGATTATCTTGTATGCTATCATCTTTCTTTTGTTTTCTTCAATCTTTTACAGGTTCTTCTGCAGTATCAGGAAAGAAATCTTCAAGGATAGTGATGACAACCTTTAAGAACAGTATTGTGGCATTACATTCAAGAAATTAACTAGATCTAGGGAGAGTTTAACATTTGGGTTTGTTTTTTGTTCTAGACCTATATCATTCATATCTAGGGAAACAACTCCTGTCCGTAGGAGGTGATAATTTCCGCTAACAAAAGTGGCGAATCCGTTGGGTACTACTCCAAATTATGAATCATTGGTAAGTTAAAACCTCCACCTTCATTTTCAATTTGTAGATCTATTTTTTCAATTGATAGATATGTAGATCTGCTTTGAATTTGATTGATTTTCCTCTATCAACCTTTGGATCTTCATATTTTTGGTTCACTGGGTTTTCCGGTGATTGTTTGGGTTCATTTTTGGACTATAGATTACTTTTCTGTCGCATTTTTATTTTTAAAATTGCCATCTCGACCACCGCGCCTGGGCTGTATATCAAATGCAGTTATGGAGCTTCCACCACATATTCCTTGTTAGTATAAAGCGGTTCCACCGCTCTTTTTAAGTGTGAAATAATTGGTGTCAGAACTGGTAACGCTCTGGTGTGAACCTGCAGGAGGCGGTGCCACCTCTTTGTTCCTGTGGACAAGAAGCGGTGTTGAGGAGGTAACGCTCTATTCAACACATTTAACTCGTGGTGTCAGGTATTCTTGTTAGCCCTATTTGGTATTTGATTCTTAAATGCTTGTTTTTAGTATTCGAGATCCATGCTTCAGATAGTTACATTTGTTGTTTGAACTCTACAATTTATTTTTGAATAGAAAAATCAATAGAAAATAAAAAAATTAATAATTGAACCCCCTATAGCTCGCAAGAGAACTCATAAGTGTTTTTAAGAATTGTGATTGATGTTGGTCTTTAAAGCTTCATAGTTGGCTTTGACTAGAACTTGGTTTTGCTAGATATCTAATTTTTGTCTTCTTTAACAGAACAAGAAAAGATTCATTTCAGTTTTTATTCATTTATTATATATGATTTTTGTATGTTTTTTCCTTTTTTTTCAAATTGTGAAAAATCCATATAAAAGTTATTGTAGAATTTTATGATTAGTTTTTTCTCGCTTTAGCTGAAAAATATGAACACTTTTGTAAATTTGTAATAATCTTTTCTTGCTTTTGATTAGATATCTCACTTCTTTTTCCATTCAAAAGAGAAGCTTTTGTTTGTTTCAGTTAGGAACAGATCATATGAGCAAGTTTGTTTTATTTTTGTATAGGATTTATTCTATGTTTCAAAGGAAATGAATCTCTCTATCTCCCTTCCTTCAATAGGGCATCTATTGCATGGTTTTACTTTTTATGTCCTCACCTCATGCATTCACCAAACCATTCAATATAAAATTAAGCACTAGTTTAAGTTTAAAATATTTCGCAACTAGTGTGATAGGTTAGAGACATGTTCCAACATATTTAAACGTAGGAGCTTTCGTTTATTTCCTACACTACATCCCGAGGGCTTGCAGTTATTCCATGTACCAACCAGTATATTGAACGGCCTTTCACTTACCCTAGAGGTATAACGAAACATACTTCATGTACTCGGTAGTATATCAGAAGGGTTTTGTCAAACGGTTGTGCATGTTGATGTAATTGTAACTTCGGAATGTATTCATTCATATTTCTTATGTATTGTAACCCGATGTTTATTCTGGGATGTATTGTAATATATTTGAGTCATGTCATACCCCGATGTTTATTTCAGAAAGTTTCTATAATGAGAAATTCATGTCAAGTCATTGTGGGTAACCCGCCTATTGGTCAAGGGTTAAATTCCCCATAGTTGTGGGGCCCTTGGGTTATTAGACTATCCTATTGAATTCAACCCTAGGTGAGTCATTGTAAGTTGGGGCAATAGTCCCCACCATTGTGTTACCCTCCTATTGGTCGGAGGAGGCAAAGTCCCCACAAGTGGTGGGGCACTAGGGTTATTAGACACTCCTAGAGATGTCGTCTCTAGTAAGTAATTGTTAAGTGAGGTTGACATGTTGGAGTGGGTTCCAAGTGAATGGAAGAATATAACTAGAGAGTGAGAGCCTCTCTATTTACCATACTTATACACACACTCACTCATTGGGGTGCATGAGTGAGAAAGGAGAAGCTCTCTCAGTGTGAGAGAGAGAGACTGCTGCTGTCGAGAGATCATCTTACTGTTTTGGGGTTTTACCTTTTTGGTGCTGATTCCATCTCTGAGGAATTTGCAGGGTTTTCTCCTCTATGGTTTCCCAGAGGAAAATTATTTGTGTCTCTTGTGTCTTGTGTTGTGCTTGTGTTTTACTGCTGTGCATGTTATTCTCTCACTTAAAGATCCTAAGATCATAATGCTAGCTTGAATGATAAAAATATAACATGGTATCAGAGATAACCTAAGAGTAAGAAATTGTGCAGCTACAAAGGCTATGGCTTCTTACTTTTTGGGTCTCTCTCAACAATCCATTGGCAAAAGTATTCTAGGCCGACTCTCCATTGAAGAGCGCATCTTTATGTCGAAGCGGAATTCGATTCCGAGCATTTTCAGTTTTCGATGTGGAAACTAGGGCTTTCTACAAAAGAGGAATTTTTTAGTGAGCCCAGCATAGGATTTTTCTCCTCTTCAAAACTGAATTTTGGAGACCTGGATCAAGAAATTTGGCTAGGTGAAACTCTGGGAAAGTCAAACCGTAGTTTGACCCCGAGCTAGAAAAGCCCTAAATACTAAAACTGCTAAGTTTTGGTACATTCATTATATCCCAATATTGATGAAGGCTCATGAGCTAAAAATTGCAGGTTCTGAATATAAAATCACGTTGTACACTATAACCAAAATTAAGCCTCAGATTCACTATATTCTGGGATATATGATCCCTCCATGTTAGGGTTCCAGCCTCTTTTAGAATTCACCCCTAAACTAGACACCTGAGGAAGAATTTCAATATCTTGGGATACAGAGGTCAAAGTGGAATTCTTGAATATTTTCCAGAAATGCTATGGACTGTACTCTTTGTGGTTCAAAGATCAGACTCAGAATATGAACCAATGGCACATGGAAGTCCATACAACTTCACTATTCTGAACAGTCCTGTAACAGGTCACCTTGGGAAAAGGATCCTAAATCGTAATTGGTGAAATAAATTCTGATGAAACCTGTGGTTTTGGATCAGGAACATGTGATTTTACCTTAGTGAGAATTTTAGACACAGAGGAGTAGTAATTTCAGAGATATCACAGAAACAATAACATGCATTTCTGTAGAAGAAATTGGAAAAGTAGGGCTTCCTGTTACGGGAGCTTCCCTCCACTGTTTTCAGAAAAGGAGTAGATTGGACAGCTCCATTTGAAGGGATATATCTATATATCCAATAAGATCTAAAAGATTCCAAGTTTTTAAAATTAGGTTTTCTATAACAAACCCTAGATCAGCCAGTTCCGGAACCAAGACGGACACCTCAAAACGGTAAGATCTAATATTTTGCTATTACCATTTGAGGTTCTCATTTCAAAGTGATTTATCACATCAGCTTGATGATAAGCTTGGTGAAGTTTTCAAGCATTTAATTATATGATCTCTCTTAATAAAATGAATGGGACACCTACATGAGTAGAGAGGTTCTAGTTCTAGAGGGTGATGAGGCTAGAAGCCTTACACAAGAAGAACTTGGTCAAGGCCAAGAAGAAGATCATTGCTGATTCAGTCACGAATCAACTTGTACTACAAGTTTCTTCCCTAAAGAAACCAAATATGTTTGATTCCTTGACCAAGCTAGTCGAAGGGAAGAACATACATTAGAAGATGACCTTAAGAAACCAGTTAAAGAATGTGAAGATCCAGAATGCAGAGACCATGCAGTCATACTTTACAGGGGTCTCTCAAATCAAAGAATGACTTGTAGCGGTAAAGAAGAAGTGAAGAATATAGTAGTGGTGATGTCCACCTTGAATGGCCTCCTGGGATCATGGGATTCATTCATTCGAGGAATGTGTGCCAGAAGGAATTGATTACTTTCAGTAGACTTTGGGAAGAAGAAGAAGCTCAACTCATAAGAAGAGAAGAGAAGATGGGAGAAATTGAAGATCAAGCTCTCACCATCCAAAGAAGATCCCTCAAGCGATGAGGAATATGAAGAACTCAACTCTTGAAGCACCTCTTATCCACCTTAGCATTTGGATAAGAAATGATGCTATCATGAATTAATAAGATGATGAAGCTAAGGGCTCAAGAAGGAGTCTACCCATGAAACAAATAAAGATAAGTATTCAATTGTCATTTCATGATATTGTTTTGTTATGCATTTATTTATATTCAGTTGATGTATTATGCATGATAGGATGTATACATTAATGACAGTATACCACTAATATGCATGTGATGGGTAAGTAGATCATAGTGCTATACAACTCTCCATTGCTACTTATCTAGAATGAAACCTCTTTGCTGACATATTGGATTAGTGCACAATCTCAATGTTGTCCTGGTAGAGATGGAAGGCATCTAGAAAGTTTCAGTGAGATATGGATGAATGTTGTATTGGCTAAAGTAGTTGCATGATCATATATTTATGCATAAGAATTTGCCAGTATGAATATTCCTTATGAAATGTTTCTAACCATACAAATGCATTTGACTTGTAGGAAATATCGCATACATAATCGCCTACAAGCAAAGAAGGATGAGAGTTGTTCTGAAGAACAAGTGACGACAGTTCAAGATGAAGAATAATATGACAAATGTAGTGACATCATTGATACAGAACCTTCCAACTATGAAGAATTTCAAGAAGAATGATGTCTAGGATGCAATATCGATATGTGAAGGAAAGTTCGTAGTTCCATCATGCAGTAGATGGAAACATTGTGGGATACAAGGCATAGACTACAAAGAGACATTTGCAGCCATTGGAAGTGAAGTCACATGACATGCATAATCATGTGTGCAAATGAAATAAGGCCTTGTACGAGTTCAGAAGACACCCATGGGATAAAACATACATGATGAGCTTGATGAATATCTTAACCTTTGCTATAAGGTTGATAAAGGATGACAAGCTCACAGATGGATGTGAGAAGAACTTTTGAAAAAGTTCAAAATAGAGGATCTTGGTATCTAATGATCCTAGATGGATACTACTTGTCACTCCAGTACAGAATGTTTCAGTGCATAGAGTATGGAAGACAGAGGGAGTATGATGCTCCACTTCAGAGGGAGTGACTGCAGAAGATCCTGAGGTTCGACATGGTACGATATGATGGATAGATTACTGATGACTCTAAGCTTTACTGAGAGTAAAGAGGATTCCAACCTTTTCTTCAAGGTTGAAGACGGAAGACCAGTGATGCTCCTGTTATGTGTCGATACACTATTTTTCTAGGTATTGAGGTGTGGCAGAGTGCGGATGGAATCTTCCTTGGATAAGGGAAGTATGCAGTAGAGACCTTGAAGAGGTTTGAGATGATGGACTGCAAGACTATGGCCACACCTATGGCATCGAACCTGAAGTTATTGAGTGATGCTTCATCAGAGTCAATTGATGCTATGATGTATCATTGGATGATTGGGTCATTTATGTACCTGACGAACACGAGAATAGACATTTGCTTTGCTGTGAACACCTTGAGCCAGTTCTTGACAGATCTGAGAAATGTTCACTTGATTGCTGCAAAGCATATTCTGAGGTACCTAAGGGGTACAGTTGATTATGGGCTCAAGTATGATGCAAATCAAATGATTAACCTGGAGGGTTATGTTGATTCAGATTGGGCAGGCAGTTCCATTGATAGGAAGAGCACTTCAGGGTGTTGCTTCAGTATGGGATTAGGTGTGATCTCTTGGTTTAGCAAGAAGAAATCCTATGTGGCACTGAGTACAGCTGAAGCAGAGTATGTCACAACTTGTTTAGCTAGTTGTGAGGCAGTGTGGCTACGGAAGCTACTGTCTGATTTATTTGATCTCCATACGGATGCTACTTGTATACATTGTGACAACCAGAGTTGCATGAAGTTTTCAGAGAATCTAGTGTTCCATGAAAAGTCTAAGCACATCGAGATCAAGTATCACTATATCAGGGATATGGTGCAAAGAGGAGTAGTGAAGCTCCAGTGTGTTGCAACGGAGGAATAGATAGCTGATGTGTTGACAAAACCATTGGCCAAAGTGAAGTTCGAGTACTTCAGGGAGAAGCTTGGTGTTCTCTAGATCGAGGTTTCCTCCAAGGGAAAGTGATGAGATCCAAATCCATTTTGATAAGCAGGTCAGATGTAAGGGCTGATCCATTCTGTCATGGTGAGAGGATTTGGTTCTTTCCATGTCAGATATGAGTGCTGAGATTCATAGCCATTCTGACAATCAGGTTAGATGTAAAGGCTAAGCCATTCTGTCATAGTGAGAGGATTTCGTTCCTTCCATGTCAGATATGAGTGCTGAGATTCATAGCCATTCTGACAAGCAGGTTAGATGTAAGGGCTAATCCATTCTATCATGGTGAGAGGATTCAGTTCCTTCCATGTCAGATATGAGTGCTGGCCATTCTGTCGAGTAGGGTAGATGCAAGGGCAACTGCCACTCTCCGGGAGAGTGGAGGCACTTGGTCCGTTACCAGGTAGCTCAGTCTGGGACTGGGGCCTTTCTAATGAGGGTGGAGGATTTGGTTCCTTCTAGGTCAGATGTTGTTGGGATTAGGGCAGACCCAGGTTCTTATACTTTTATCTTCACACCAACAAAGAGACCCACAGTGTTGGCCCTTTCGGCAACAACCTGCGAACAGGTTGCAGTCTCACCCACAATAGCTATGGAGTGCCACAGAATCAGGTTTTTGTAGGTGAAAGAGGGATATTACTGTACCTTTAGCCTTAACAAAGAATAATCATACAATACAGAGCTTCGATATTCACTTAAATAGCTTCGCAATTTAGATAAAAAGACAGTTTCTTGCTTAACCCTTAACTGGGAATTCACAGTGAAGTTAATGCTTAGAAATTTATATTACTTTATCATTCATCTACTTATCAAATGCATAAAACATAACATCACAAAAACTAAAAGGAACCACCACAACACAAGATATACGTGGTTCACCCCCAGTGTAGGGGCTACGTCCACAGAACTGCGTTTTATATTCAACAATTTACAAACACACAGTTCTGATCTACACACTCAGCTGCAGATCTTCTTAACAACCCAAAACTATGCACTCAGCTACAGAACCTCTCTTCCAAAACCCTCTGCACACTTAGCTGTAGAACCTTTCTTCCAAAACCCTCTGTGCACTTAGCTGCGGAACCTTTCTTCCAAAACCCTCTGCGCACTCAGCTGCAGAACCTTTCTTCCAAAACCCTCTGCACACTCAGCTGCAGAGGTCATCCACGCACTCAGCTGGGACTTAACCTTAACCCCAAAAATAGACCTTAGCTTCTTCGCATCAAATTATCATTATGCACAAAAACCTAAGAAAAAGCTCTTTTCTCCTTTACATAAGTGCCTATTTATACAAGTGCACTATTACAATACCATGGGATTAAACCATGGTCCTAGACCATGGGCTTAAACCATGGGTTATTTATAAAAAGAGGGGCTTCGACCCAACCCTGAAACCCCTAAGACTATTTTGGACCGCAACTCCGCTTACAAGCTTTGCACCAAAACCGTGGAGTTGCCAAAATTAAGGACCTTCAAGGTCCGAGCCCCAACAGGCCCCTAAGACTCACTAGTGTCCCGTCCCGGGGCACTCTGCTGCTTTTCTGGTGGAAGAATATTGTTGGCAAAGATAGTAAATTACTTTTCGAGGCTGCGCATGATATCTTCAGCTGCTTGCTCCTTCTCCACTATCTCCTGTAATGTTGCTGCAAATGCTTCATTGGCCTTTTCCTGTGCAAACACGTCATACTTCTTCAAAACTTTGAGCTGGTTGTCTACAACAGTGCTCAACTCCAAGGCCTCGTTAATAAGGGGCTACATAAAGTTCACCAACAATGTTTCTTTCCTTCTGCAGGACTCAATTTCTTGCTGGAGCTCATTGCTATGCTTCACCTTAAGCATCTTCTACATAGGAGGCAATGTTTTGATTTCTCCTTTGACTGCATCCAGCTCTGTCTGTCGCTGCTTGATGGTTTCTTGCAACTTTTCTACTTCTGGGTTGTCCTGCAAGTTCGCCCAGGCCTCGACACTTTCGTCCAGCAGCTTTGATGCACTACTCACAAGATCTGAGATCTCCGTTGCTGAGGCTTGAATATCTCTGCGACGCTGTTCCCTGACCTCTGGTGGACTCTCAGGAATGAGGCAAAGTTGAAGCTCCACAATCTGAGCCTCATGTTCTGCTTTCAACTTCTCTATCTGGCTTCGAGACTGTTGTGCATAGTCTTTCATCCTGACTATTCTTTGCTCCGGTTCTTCTTCATCCTGCATGTCGAAGTCAGGGAGACTTCGACACGCCTCATCCAACACTCGCGCTAGTATAGCTCGCTTGTTTTCTGCTTCCCTCTTCTTCTGTTCAGCTTCTTCCAACTGCGCTGTGAGGCTCTCACTCTTCTTCATGGAATTCTCTAACTGCATGTGTGAGTAGTTGTTGCGTTCTCGGATCTCGTTCATGATTTCCAATTGACAAAGATGCAGCTCTGTCATAGAAAACTTGGTGTAGTCTATCTCAACTGTCATACTCATCTGCGATTGAGATGTTGCATCAGTTATTATGAGGGCTACACTTGGTACTTGTCCTCTGTTGTTTCTGGTGGGCCATTGTCTCGTATCTGGCTGCGTGCTTACTGGGACACTGCTTACTGCAGCGCCAGTCGTTGATCTTTCTGCTAACACCTTAAGTTCTTCAATTTGTTGTGCTATGCCAGCGAGCACATCAAGGTGTGTAGCTGCAAACTCTGACCATTTGTTGGTTAATACTTCTGCGGACTTCATCAGTGCCTGATCAAGCTTGTCAATTGTTAAAGCGGGCTCTTCGACGATATTCTTGCTCTTCAACACCTTAGCTTTCTTTCTGGGCGAAGGCTTCGTAACTTCCTCCACTTCTGGAGACTTGCGCTTATCTGGGTGATTAGGGTCAGAAATTGTCTTTACTGATTCTTCTTCTTCTTCATCAGCTCCGTCATCACCACCATGGTCATCTTCACTCTGCTATGACTCATCTTGTTCTTCTCTCTCTTCTAGTAGGTCACTCTGCAGTGCCTGACTAGGACCTACGCCCACATCTGTCATTGGGGGGACTGGTATGTTGGGCCTTGTTCCTGCGTCCTTCATCCATTCAGCCGGCCACTACTGAACTACTGCGAGGATGTCTTCCTAGGTCACCATGTATGGAAACTTCCAACATGCATGTTTATCATCTGCGCGGGCCTGGATGAAGACATTGTGCATGTCAGCCTTGAAGTTGGCCACTCCAGTGTACTGAGAAAATAGATCATTACTGAGCCACAGCGTTTTCAGGATCTCATATGAAATATTCATTGCATAAAAGTTGAACACGTAGTTCGTCATCTTCTACAAGGCCTTATCCTACGAGACCCAAAGAGATGCATACCTTGCTGCGCCAGGAATCTCCGGAGGCACATCAACAAACTGTGCCTCGATAGGCTCTCTCCATCCTACCAGTGCAATAAGCACTAACAACCATGAGTAATGAAAGGGTCTACCTTTCTCCTACGCATTGCGGACATCTTTGAGGAATTCCCTAGCAATGTACTATGCCCATTTGTAACTGTAGCCTTCATCACAGTTTGCAGCAATACTGACAATCGGGGTAGGTACTTCATTCAGTCTGCACTTCCGCATTAATTTGCATGCTAGGAGCTCTGCGGCGAAGCGAATGTTTTGTTGCCGAATTGTCTAGGTTTGATACCCTCGCTTTCCTTTCTTCAGGCCGAAGCGGTCCTTCATGTGCTGCGCCAACTTCGTATCCTCATGTTTTCTGACAAACTCAATCCCAGGATCAGGCCCTTCCTTCGACAAGCCTGTAATCCTATGAATCAGTTCTCCATCAATAGCTATTTTCTGGCTTCCTATCCATAGGTGCCCATCATGTACCAATGGTAATAGCTGCTTGACCACCACGGTAACCTGCGTGCTGTGACCGAAGTGGGGGACATTTAGCATCTTCAACAAGCCAGCTTGCTCCAAGCCAGCAGCCCACTGTTTCACTTCCAGTAGCGTCGTACCGGCCTCCAGATAATGGACAGAGTGCAAGTATTTCCCAGGTGCAAACTGCGGAAATTTCGCACAATCATTCGTATCGTGGTCTGCGTACTTGAGCCGGTCTATTTTTCCTGTCATCGTTCTGACCAACTTCACACCCTATGGCAGCGAAGGGGTGCATAATGTGAACTTGACTGTCCACTGAGGTGGCTGAACTCCTGGTCGAACAGGTGGAAGATATGGTGGATGCTACGATGCAATGTTCTCATCCTCACCGAAGTCTTCAAAACCTTCAGGTGGGAGCTCTGCGGAACCAGCAGGATTCATCTCGGGATCCTCCGGTGTCTTCCCTCATGGCTTGTGTCTTTCTTCATTCCGCTTAGAGTGAACTTCTGCCTTAAATTTCTTTCTGGTTGATCGTGTCTGCATTGGCTGATTCGACGCTGGGGGAGTCTCTTCGCAAGGTGCAAATGTAGGTGGGTTGCTCATAAGGCTCTGCAGACCCCTCTATCTGAATTCTCTCAACAATTCCTGGACTTCACGATCAGCTGACATGGACTCAACTCAAGAAAATGCGAAATGTGAAATTTGCAGGTCTGGGTGTCTTCTTATAGAATCCAATGACCAAATCTGCCATAATTGTGCATTAAATACACCAAATCTGACCGAATAGTGGTAGATCTTGTCCAAACGGTGCTAGATTTCCCAAAATCTCATCATTACAGGCAGTTAATGCAATTAACGTACCGGCGCCGCTAAATCTGATTTTTTCCAACGGTCGTATTTTAAGCTTCGACACACCTTTCGTCTTCGGCACAACCACTAACTTCAGCTTCGCCACAAAAAGGACCTCTGGCACAATATAGACCTTCGACACATCCTGACATAAGCTTCGACACTTCGTAAGTTTTTCCACAATCTGCCCCAGCTCTCTGAGAACAGATTCATTATAGTCTAGTACCCAATTTCAATTGTTCTTGGTACTTAGACTCTTCTTCTTGCCATTACTTTGGATCAGAGGGTACATGCTTGTCCCTGTACTTATTTAATCTACTCCCATTCACCATGGAGGGAAAAATTTCTCCATTCAGTTTAGGTAACTGAACTGCACCACCATCGGTAACTTTCTGAACTATGTATGGTCCTTTCCAATGTGTCTTGAACTTACCTGGGAACTTCATGAATTATTGTCGTACAAGAGCACAAGATCACCATTCTGAAAATGCTTCTTCTTAATGTGTCTATCATGTCATGCTTTTTCTCTAGCTTTCTGCACTTGCTGTTGGAAACCTGCAATGAATCTATCTGCTTCTAGTTTCACTATCTTCGCCAGCCTTTTATTCAACATAGCTGGATCATCCATCTCTATGAAGGCAGATATTCTAAGGCTAGGAACAATGTACTCCATGGGCATAACTGCTTCTTGTCCATATACCAGCCTAAAAGGTGTATGGCTTGTCAACTTCTTGCAAGTGGTTCTATAAGCCCATAATACTGCTGGAATTCTAAGATTCCAATCATTTCTGTTAACATTGCAAACCTTCATCAGAGCGTGCTCAAGGATCTTGTTAAAGGCTTCGACAGTTCCATTTGCTTGAGGATGGTAGGCAGTACTCTTCTGATGATATACTTGAAATTCTTCGATCAATGCTTCAATAGTCTTATTCAGAAAATGTGATCCTTGATCACTCATAAGAATTCCAGGACATCCAAACCTCGACAAGATATTATCAAAGATGAAAATAGCAGCTGTAGCAGCACTACAGTCCTTAACTGGTTGAGCTTCGGCCCAACGAGTAAGGTAATCAGTTGCTGTAATAATGTATCTCACTCCAAATTTCTTTGCAAGGGGATTGATTGGTCCAACAAAATCAATAGCCCACTTGTCAAATGCTTATAAAGTTACCTGTGGAACCAGAGGCATCTCATCCCTCCTGGATGGTTTGCTTGTCCTCTGATAGATACCACAGCTGTGGCAATACTCTCTTGCATCCTTATGAATCGTAGGCCACCACAATCCAGCTGTCAGAATCTTCTGTGCCGTAGCTTTTCCTGCATAATGACCTCCTACTGCTCCAAAATGTGCCTCAGCCAAAATCAATGGCTTTTCATGCTCTGAGACACATCTGCACAGTATTTCATCTGGTCCCATCTTATATAGATATCCTACTATCAAGGTAAAGTCAGCTGCTCTAACCACCAGCTGCTTCTTCTACTGTGTTATCATCTCAGAAGGTGCAAAACCTGTAGACAAGTACTGAACAATATCCTGAAAATAGTCATCAACCATCTGCATGGCAAAGAACTGGGCATCAGGAAGACCTTCATCCAAACTAGTGGATTCTTCTCCTGAGTTGAGCCTCGACAAGTCGTCAGGCCCCAGGTCAAGTCTTCTTGGCTTAACTATGATCTCAAAGTCATACTCCTGAAACAAAATCAGCCATCTGCATATCCTTCCACCTAACACAGGCTTGTTAACCAAATAATTCAAAGCAGAATGGTCAGTGAACATCTTAAAATGAGATCCTAACAAATAATGTTGAAATTTCTATAAAGCATAAACCATAGCTAGACCTTCTCGATCTGTCGTAGTATAATTCTTTTCTGTTGTGGACAATTTTCTACTTGCAAAAGCAATAGGGTGATCAATATTACCTTCACCTGACTGAGTCAATACTACACCTAAAGCAATGGAAGATGCATCGACATGAACATGAAACTCCTTATTCCAGTCAGGGAATACTAAGATAGGGGCAGTTACCATCTTTTCTTTCAAAATGTCCAAGATTTCCTGACATTCAGGTGTCCACTCAAACTTAATATCTTTCTTCAATTTCTTTTCCATAGGGGCTGTAATCTGAGCATATCCTTTAATGAATTTCCTGTAATATCCAGTATGACCAAGCGTAGTGCGAAATTGCTTAATAGACTTCGGAGGTGGTAAGTTCACAATAATGGCTATCTTCGCAGGATCCACCATCAATCCTTGCTTGCATACAATGTGACCTAGCAGAATTCCAAAAAGTGCACAAATAAAACACTTCTTTAGGTTCAATGAAATCTGGTGCTTTTTTACACTTGTCCAGCATAAGTCTTAACCTAGCTATGTGATCTTTCAATAAACCAAAGATAGTCCAATCATCAAAGTAAACTTCCAAGAACTTATGAATAAATTCCTTAAATGCAGATATGACTACTCTGGAAAACATAGCAGGTGCATTCTTCAATCCAAAGGGAATAACAGTATACTTAAAAGATCCCATTTCTGTAGCAAAGGTGTCACGTCCCCATCCCTCCCGACCGACGAAGAGGACACGACCCAAGCTTCAACCACCCGGGCTAAGAGCCCATGAACATATGCATGCAAAAAATTGCTGAAACAACATGCTTAAACAAAGACTTTGAACTAAAACATGCACATATGCAATTAATCATCATACACAGTGGAAACCAACAGCATTCATACATGCATGCATTCAACATGTTCATAACATTCATTAACAGAAAATATGGTTGCAGAAGTAAAAATGGACAAGATCACTTATCTTATGAAGAATTCGATCTGCAACCAGCTACATCGCTGCAACGTTCCACCCAACCATAGGCTAGCGTGCTCCTTAATCTCTCAGCAGCGCTGCCACCCCCGAGCTGGGCATGATTCTCCAAGGAATAAGGGAACAAGCAGGCTTACACATAGCCAAGGATACACAAACATAGCCAAGCCAACATATTTGGGTTTATCAGGCCATCAAGGAGCTGGCAAAGGCTAAATGCTAAGCTGGTGAGCTCATTACAGAGACAAGAACACCTACACCAGAACTAGCATGACCTCTAAGACACCCACACACACCCAACACAAGGAATCAGTCCCTTCTCTGCTACATAGTCCCTCAGGCCCTGAATTCCCTTCCAATGCTATTCAAGGGTGGTGGAGAAGAAGGCCAGCCCTCTAGCTCTGTTTGTGTGGTTTCCAGCCACCAGGTTTGTCAAGCAAAACTAAGCCCCCATCCCTGCTCCTAACACAGTCCGAAGACCAACCCTTGCACGCATGCAAGCAAATCATCTGTCACAGCTTAAATAGGGAAAGACGAGTCCCAAACGAATTACACAATCCCAAATGTATCAGTGAACATGGGGGAAAAGCAACAACCCCGAGATGTAATCAGTGAGCACAGCTCACAACAAACGTGGGGAAAATAGCCCGTCCTGGGCAACGATATCACCAAGAAAGCATATATAGACCACGCAGAGGAAAAGAAAAACAAAAGCAGACTCCCATCCCAAAATATAAAGAAAACCACAACAATCACCATGTAAGGGAGACCGCTGCAACATAGCAAATCGTGGATGAAAACACATAGCTCCCAGCTCATTGTGTGAGTCCAAAATGGAAGAATACCTGTGCGTGAGGATAATGGATAGAATATGGTCCCTGTGTGAGGATGAACAACCTACAGAGAGGACGTGAATTGGAAGTGCGTGAGTGTTCGGCACAGGCATGGAGAGAATAGAATGTCTGCGGGAGAGATTTCATTGGTTTCTTTTGCCATCATGAAGTCAACAGTGGTAGAGTGTGCATGTGGGTGAGGACTGACAGTCCTACCGCCCCACTCCCAAAACAATAACTGCCATAACTTCCCCCAGCTACCAATATAAATTCTTAATGAAGGTGGTTGGGTAAGGCAAGGAAAGAAGACACATGGGATTTCCCTCATTGCTCAAGGTTCAACAATTGCCCACCCTTATCCTTGGGAAAATCATGCCCCTTCTCAATTTAGTTGCCGCGATCGTAGATGGTTGTGTTCATTTTAATTACAGATGCATATTTGCATGATGACAAACATAATATATGCCGCATGCCCCGATATACCATCGGTGACAAATTTAAATCCAAAACATAGCGTAAGCGATCAATGGTGGGGCCTTGGCCTTTAGCTCCGCACCATGATCATTTACAATATATACATCATTTACATCTTAATGCAACAGGGTCAAAACCGGGGTGTTACAGAAGGTTGTTTTATTTCGATCCTCTGGAGCAATTCTGATCTGATGGTAACCTGAAAATCCATCAGTGAAAGAATACACTTCTTGACCTTCGACATTGTCTAAAACATCATCTGTAAAGGGAGTAGGAAAATGATCATGTAAACAGGCATCATTCAACTCCCTTAGATCAACACAGATTCTGATTTCTCCCTTGGTCTTCTTTTCTTGTACCACCATAGGGCTGACCCATTCAAACTCTTCGACAGGCTCAATGATTCCTGCAGCGAGCATCTTATCTAGCTCCATCCTGACTTTTTCTTTATACTTAGGATTCAGCCTATAAGGGCGCTGCTTCACAGGCTTCGCATTAGGTCTCAAAGGTATTTTTATCACTCCTATATCACCAAGGATACCTTTCATTTCTGAGAACTTCGTCGGGAATAATTCATGATACTCATGGAGGAGTTCAGTCACTTTGCTTACCATTTCTTCGTCCCAGTAATCTCCAATGGTAGCGTACTTAGGCATTTCTTCTGATCCGATGTTTATTTTCCTTGTTTTCAAGGGCTGAGTTACTTCAGGTGATTCGACTGCTGGTCCATGTACTTCGCAATGTCCTTCTGACTCAAGAATATTAATGTTGCGAGGGTCATCGTCTTCATCAATGGCGAGGTTATAACATTCTACTGCATTAGCTTCTTGTTCCTTCCAATCAAGTTGGTGCTCGGCTATTTCTTTATCATCAAACACCTTAGTATGGATCACCCTAATAGCTGTGTCCAAAGCAGGGCAATCCTCAGTAATAGAAAATGTGAGCACAAAACTATCAACAAGGCTAACCCAACTTACAGTACCATGGTGAAGCTCCACCTCTGCATACCAATTCTTTACTATAGGTTCCAGAGTGTGTACAAACCTATGTACCCATTCTTCACAAGGTACATGCTTCCATGCTTCATAACACTGCTCCAAATGTTCCTGAGGGCTAGTCTTACCATTAAATATGCTTCGTACCTCCTGAGGTTGATCCATGAATCTCAGGTGAAGAAACTTTTGACAAGCTCTCCAACTATGAATATAATTTTTATGACCATTCCACCATCTGGCAACTGCGGCTCTAAATACTGAATCTAGAGTCTCCATTTTCTGTGAATCTGGTACTTGCTCTGAGAATTGTACAATAAAATTTTCTGGGTTTGTCAAGCCATCAAAAGTAGGTAAGATCTTTGTCTATGAGCCAACCCATCTGATAGACTTGGTAATTCTTGCACATCGATGTCCATGTAGCTCATAAAGTCTATTCTGCCAATTCTCTAGGCCTTCATCTAAATCAGTCATGCAAGAACTGTCACACTACCAATCCATTATACCTTCAGTAGTAGGGTTAACATAGTCTTCTTCTTTAGCTGTGATGTTGTAAATATGATCCAAAACATCCTGATCTTCATCTCTGACTGGCTCTGTATACCTTTCTCCTTGAGAAGGGTCCAACGGTACTATGACTCTCAAGTCTTTTCCTTCATAAGTCATCTGTCTATTCTTAAGGTTGATTACTGCATAATTGTCTATTTCCCATTCAATTCCTAGCAATGCTGGATAGGGGTTGCTATCATCAATTATTTCAATGACTTCAAAATCTGCTAAGGTACTGACTCGATCAATGTCCACTGGTACACTAGGGAATCTTCCCAAGGGCACAATATTCTGCTGATTGGCTAATCTCAGCTATATAGGGGACCATTCAAGTGTAGGTCTTCCCATTTGTTCCCATGTCTTCTTAGTTAGGACATTCACTTCTGATCCTAGGTCTAAAATGATATCAGTCATGTCATAGTCTCCTATCTGAGCATGCAATCTCATTTCTCTTCCAGTCCTTCTAACTCTATTAACAGTTTGTCCTCTATTAAAGCTTCACTAAGGTTCGCAAGATGCAATAACTTTCTATAACTCATTCAAAGCATTATGATTTCTTAATAGCTTCATACAACTCTGAAAAAATGATGTTAGTGTACTTACTTGATCCGGCGAAGCTTCTTGAAACTGTAACTGCTGTTGTTGCTGTTGCGTAGTTGCTACTGATGTTCTCGGATCAGCAAAGTCTTTTTTAGCTTCCATAAATATTTCTTTTTCTCTTCCAACATCGAAGGCTGGAATTTTCTATGGGGTCTTACGGACCCAAGCCTCGTCAGCCTATTTCTCCTTATTCTGTACTTGCATCGTAGCTCCATTCCTTGTAACAATGTTAACGGTTGGGACAGGTCTTTTCTCTACAGCAATCATCTGAACATTCTAAGTAGGAGCACCATTTCTTTCTTATATCTTGGCTATCAACTGTGGGCATTGCTCAATCACATGATCGACTGCTCTGCAATATCGACATGTCGTAGTTGGGTTCTGACAGTCTCTAGCTACATGTCCTGCCTGATTACAGTTATAGCAAATAACCTGGCCTTGACCTCTTCCAGGCATACCACCACGACCACGACCTTTGAAATTACCGCGACCTGGTGCACCACCATGGTAACCATATCCATCATTGCCTTGTGCATCGGGTTGTACCCTATAAGCATCATAGGTTCGCTCTCTCATGAGGTCAAAGCTGTGACATTCATCTTCGTTGTGTCCGACTGACTTACAGAACTTGCAGTAGGGATTCTTAGGTACTTGAACATATCTCTGCAGCAGATAGCAATCTTTAGGCCGATGATGGCCAGTTGTTCTACAGATCTCACAATATAGGGCATTAGGGTTAAACGGTTTCGGTGCACCAGTATTCAAATAATTTATTAATGTAGGACATTGTTCTTTGTCATGACCTTCTGTCTTACATTGTGTACACCAAACCTCTTCTCGAATAGATTTCCCTTTTCTCATGTCGCGAAGATCCAAAGCCATTTCTGCTAATTGTGCATGTATCTGAGCTATTCCAGAATTATCTCCAACGGGAGCTGTTTCAAGTTTCATAGCAATTTCCAACGCCTCTTGCTAATCAGCACCCTTCTGTTGCATAAGTGGAGTCCTGATATGAGGCAATAGTGCTGCAATGAACCATTCTTTATGTTGTTCTGGTACAATAGTGAAACTAACTTGATCCAACAAAACCTTGAACCTCTGATCAAAGTCCCAAATTGATTCACCTCGCTTCTGCTGAATTTCTTTTAGTTCAGTTATACACTGTGACTCTGATTTAGGCTTCTTGAAATCTTTGATCATTGTTTTTTTAATATCAGCCAAGATATAGTATTGAGTACTGGAAAACTTCATAAACCAGGTCAATGCTCAGTCTCTGAAAGAGGTGACCAGCTACGTTGTTCTTGTATTTTTATCCATAATATTCTTAGCAATCCAAACAACTTCGCATAATAACCAAAACTGCTCTGGATCCTCTGATCCAGTTTCTTTAAAAATTGGGAGCTTGATATCATCATTTACATGGGCCATAGTGGATCGAGGGGGGGGAGGAGGGGAAATACTGGTAACAGGAGGAAGGGAAATTTTTGAGGTAGACTAACCTGCAATAGGACTACTCCGGCTAGGGTTACTTTCAGACTGCGAAGGGTTCTCAGGGATAACAAATCTTCGTTGCGGAGTTATAGGAGGGTTTCTAACAAAAGGGGTTTCTTCAGATTCAGATTCTTCTAGACTTAATGGGGTATAATCGGTATTTTGGCCTAAGGTATAGGATCCAAGAGTTCTCTTGTATATTTTACCATTGCGAACCAAACCACTTTGCTCGTCAAAGTCACTTTCGCTTTCAAACATAGGTTAGTAGTAATAAATCTAGCAATCTGATTCGATAAGCAATATGCCTTTCTCAGCCAAGAGCATTTTAATTTTCAGACTTAATGAATTCAGGTACTTACCTCTTGGTCCTTTGAAAAACTATCTTTCTGCTTCGCTGAAAGAAGTATGTGTGTCAATGGCGAACTCCGTCACAAATGCGTCAAGGGTTCGCATTATCCAGAAGTCAACAGCTCTTGATACCGCGTTGTTCACACTTTTCAACAACTTAATTCTTTCTGGGGTCCAGGTAGGAGACTGATATTCTTTGAATTTTGTCTCTCTTTCTGTCAACCTGGATAACCACTGGTGAAATTCTATGTGGATACTACCAAAGAAAATTTCATAAATATCAGAAAAAACGTACCTTTGCAAGAAGTCATCTGAGCTACGACGAGGGTCCTTATTTTCTTGTTCAGCAAATTTCAGATAAGTATCTCCAACCCAGTCACTGATTTATTTTACTGAGGGCCTCCAAATCATATCCCTCCAGGTATGACATAGATCCCTCTTGAAGCAGATATTGGTTCAACCGGCAACAGAACCAATTTGTTGGGCTTAGGGCAGACCCGGGTTCTTATACTTTTATCTTCGCACCAACAAAGAGACCCACAATGTTGGCCCTTTCAGCAACAACCTGCAAACAGGTTGCAGTCTCACCCAAAACAGCTATGGGGTGCCGCAGAATCAGGTTTCTGTAGGCGAAAGAGGGATATTACTGTACCTTTAGCCTTAACAAAGAATAATCATACAATACAGAGCTTCGATTTTCACTTAAATAGCTTCACAGTTTAGATAAAAAGATAGTTTCCTGCTTAACCCTTAACTGGGAATTCACAACGAAGTTAATACTTATCAATTTATCTTACTTTATCATTCATCTACTTATCAAATGCATAAAACATAACAGCACAAAAACTAAAAGGAACCACCACAACACAAGATATACATGGTTCACCCCCAGTGTAGGGGCTACGTCCACAGAACTGCGTTTTATATTCAACAATTTAGAAACACATAGTTATGATCTGCGCACTCAGCTGCATATCTTCTCAACAACCCAAAACTGTGCACTCAGCAGCAGAACCTTTCTTCCAAAACCCTCTACGCACTTAGCTACAGAACCTTTCTTCCAAAACCCTCTGCGCACTTAGCTGCAGAACCTTTCTTCCAAAACCCTCTATGCACTCAGCTGGAGAACCTTTCTTCCAAAACCCTCTGTGCACTTAGCTGCAGAACCTTTCTTCCAAAACCCTCTATGCACTCAGCTGCAGAGGTCGTCCACACACTCAGTTGGGACTTAACCTTAACCCCAAAAATAGACCTTAGCTTCTTCGCATCAAATTATCATTATACACAAAAACCTACGAAAAATCTCTTTTCTCCTTTACAGAAGTGCCTATTTATACAAGTGCACTATTACAATACCATGGGCTTAAACCATGGGCCTAAACCATGGGCTTAAACCATGGGTTATTTACAAAAAGAGGGGCTTCAACCCAACCCCGAAACCCCTAAGACTATTTTGGACTGCATCTCCACTTACAAGCTTCACACCAAAACCATGGAGTTGCCAAAATTAAGGACCTTCAAGGTCCGAGCCCCAACAGATGTGAGTGTAGGCCATTCTGGCAAGGGTGTAGGATTTGGTTCCTACCAGGTCAGATATAAGGGCAACTACCATTCTCCAAGAGAATGGAGGCACCTGGTCTGTTACCAAGTAGCTCAGTTTGGGACTGGGGGCCTTCCTGGTGAGGGTGGAGGATTTAGTTCCTTCCAGGTCAGATGTGAGTGTAAGCCTTTCTGGCGAGGGTAGAGGACTTGTTTCCTTCCAGGTCAGATATAAGTGCTGAATCCTTTTCATAGATGATAGTGATGTCCTGTCATGCTGGTGAATGTGAGTGCTAGGCCTTTCTAATGTGATTGTAGGTTTCTACATGATCAGATGTGAGTGTTGGGCATGCCTTTCTGATGAGTAGGTCAGATGTAAGTGCTGGGCGAAGACCTACATGATGGCTAGGCCTACAACCAGCATGAAAGAAGGTTGGCTCTGTAGAACTTCCTATGATGAGAAGAATCATGAGATAGAACACATGATGATGACCAGAGAAGATCCATATCGAGCTATGATCCAGATCCAGTTATGATGACTCCAAGAGATCCATATCGAGTGATGAACCAGATCTAGTAGTGATGATCCAGATCGAGTGATGATCCAGATCCAGCAGTGATGATTCATATTGAGTGGTGATCCAGATCCAGCAGTGATGATCTAGATCGAGTGATGATCCAGATCCAGTGATGATCCAGTTCGAGTGATGATCTAGATCCAGTCAGGATCCAGATCCAGTGATGATCCAGATCTAGTGATTATATCCAATGATGATCCAGATCGAGAGATGATCCAGATCCAGTGATGATGATCCAGATCCAGTGATTATCTAGATCCAGATGAAGATGACCTAAAGATGAAGATGACTTGAAGATGAATATGATGAGAAGTTGACGATGATTCAGATGATACATATAAGAAGACTTGTGCTAATAAATTGTGTCGATAGAATACCTTCCTAGTTAAGAGGGAGTGTTGATGTAATTGTAACTTCGGAATGTATTCATCTATATTTCTTATGTATTGTAACCCGATGTTTATTATGGGAAGTTTCTATAATGAGAAAGTCATGTCAAGTCATTATGAGTAACCCTCCTATTGGTCAAGGGTTAAAGTCCCCATAGTTGTGGGACCCTTGGATTATTAGACTATCCTAGTGAAGCCGACCCTAGGTGAGTCATTGTAAATTGGGGCAATAGTCCCTAGCATTGTGTTACCATCCTATTGGTCGGAGGAGGAAAAGTCCCCACAAGTGGTGGGGCACTAGGGTTATTAGACACTCCTAGAGATGTCATCTCTAGTAAGTAATTGTTAAGTGAGGCCGACATGTTGGAGTGGGTCCCAAGTGAACAGAAGAATATAAATAGAAAGTGAGATCCTCTCTATTTATCATACTCAAAAACACACTCACTCATTGGGGCGCATGACTAAGAAAGGAGAAGCTCTCTCAGTGAGAGAGAGAGAGACTGATGCTGTCAGGAGATCATCTTATTGTTTTGGGGTTTTACCTTTTTGGTGCTGATTCTATCTCTGAGGAAGTTGCGGGGTTTTCTCCTTTATGGTTTCCCCGAGAAAAATTCTTTGTGTCTCTTGTCTCTTATGTTGTGCTTGTGTTTTAATTTTGTGCATGTTATTCTCTCAGTTAAAGATCCTAAGATCATAATGCTAGCTTGAATGATAAAAATATGACAATGCATTAGACAGCACTTCTATGAAGTGGATCTCCCACGTCCCTTGCGCATATCAGGAGAGACCTTTAGGAATCCTGATACCATCCAAGTACATCCCTTTTGCCATCCTATCATCGCAATACACCAAGAACAACACTCAGGGAGATTAGTACGCATGTACCATCCAGGAAGTCGGGTATTTAGGAAAGGGTACGGTCCCAATTCATCCTTGTTGCGCTCTACTATTGGACCCTACGATATATAGTTATTTGTGATTATTTGACAATCCAATGAGGTTCCGGACCTTTAATCCACTCCTCTCACATATTTTTCTTGCTGCTTTAGTTTGAGTAGCACATGTTGTCTGTACAGTTAGAATTGTTTATAAGAGAGAGATAGTTTTTTTTACATAGTTATGTCTTCTCCTTCCAAGACTACCAATTAAGAGACTCCTTCAACAAGCACGTCTTTTGTTTTCCCTCCATATGGGGATGTTGGTCCTCCTTTCATGGCTATGTTAAACCTTCCTGGATTAACTATCAGATTAGCTGTTTGGTTATTCTCCATTACAGTTATCCCATGTACACCAATTGCTTCATATCCTAACCATTCATCACGGGAGCATCAACATCATGTTGATCCCTCGCCTTCTTCACCAGATCTATCTTCTCCCTTTTTTCCCTCTTCGCATGTTGAAAGTTGTAGTACTAGTAGTAAGGTGGATAAGAAGAAAAAGAAAAGGAAGATTAAGAAGAAGAAAAACAAACAGAAAACCAAGTCTCAACCAATTACTCCTCCCAGTGCGGAGAGTGTTGATCTGCACACCCAAAAACCGCGTAAGCCAAAATTCCCTTGCAAGATTTGCAAGCGTGATCACCATCTGAAAGTTTTTCATGGTATTGCCCTGGTTTTAGAAGAATGGTCTAAGGTTTCCTGGCAGCTAATGTCATCATCCTCTGATCATCAAATTGATGACACCCCCTCAACCAGTGACTTTGTGGTTAAGAGTCGGAAGGGTAAAGTCATAAATCATTGCTTGCTCTATAAGGACATGCGCTTTACTTAACTTTTTCCTCACATGGATGAAGCTTATAAGTGGTTGGAAGATATTATTGTTCCTCAGCAATGGCTTCCAACAGGTTGTCATAAGTTTTCCCTTGACCTATCATTGGTTGATAAAGTGGTCGATCCATCTACATCCTCGATTTATCCCACTCTTTCTTTAAAGAGTGAAGAACAGATTGTTTGCCCCACTCTCCCTTTGGAGAGTGAAGTTAGGTGTGTTAAGTCATGAATTTGTTTTCTTTAGTCTTATATTTTGTTTGTGTTTTTGAAGCTTTCTCATTTGCTTACTTCTAGAAAATTTTGGTTTAGAGTGCAATTTTGAGTTTATGCCATTAGCTTTTCATCATTTTTGTTTTTTCTTATGTCCTGAAGGGTTCTATAGGGTATATGTTGATTAAAGGTTTCATGAATAGCACTAATATCAAGGTTTATCATATAAACCTAATTTAAAATTGAATTAGTGGTAAAAAAACACAAAATTTGATTTTTGAACTTTCTTGTAGCGCAACGGTTAAAATAATGCACTGGCGCGCTACAAGAAAGTCGCGGGTGCTAAATTTCTCATTTTTTACGCCAAATTCTCCAATGATTTCATTCTTGGGATGACTAATCACATGAATAAGCAGGTTTGATAAGTGTCTCATCAGGGTAATCATGTAAACAAGTGTTGGCTATGACGTGAGGGAGATCGTGGCAGTTAGAGGTAAATGCATGGCAAATCATAATAGACAGTGGAATGAGGTGAGATTGATGGGAAAGAGGTTCTCGAATTGATCATTACGAAGCTGGTGGAAATGCTGGAATGGAGACACATTGTTAAAAAATCAGAAATTGGCAGTTGAAGGAAATTAGGGTTTCACAGCGTGACAGTTAGAGGTGAGCTGAAGACTTGAAGACACCTGGAGCATTCAATTCGACATTCAGCTAGTCCAAGAATCAAATTTTAACACCTGCAGCAAGCTGGGAGTGAGGTATTCCGAAAGACCTTCGTCGTGACCTGTTAATTTAGGGTTTTTTCTGCTAAGCCTGATTATAACAAATTGTTAGAGGAAAACATGAATTCATGTATTCAAAAAACTTCTAATGGTGAAATATTAGTCCAAAGGTCTAAATGAGCATCGTTTGATGTTAATGAAGTTGAATAATAACCTTGTCAAAGATATTTGGTGCTCTGTTTGACCTAAATTATCCAAACTTGGCACAAAATATTCCCTGAATTGATAATAGAATAGACTGTAAAAAAATGAGGACAAGCAGCCAGTGAGAGTTCGAGGGAGAATTGACTTCCAAGACTATGAAAACTTGAAGAAAATAGGTTGTGAAGTCACTAACAGGTTCTGAAAGCTACACAGAGAATGAAGAAGAGTGGGAAGACTAACAAGGCTGAGCCCACTGAGCTGAATTGGATAGACAAATTTCCAGGATGTGCTGAACTCTTTGAGAATGCTGGATGGTTGAACTTCTTTAAAATTATTGATGGATATAATACTGAAGTTTCTCACAAATTTGCTCAGTGTTATAACAAAGATATAGTATCATTTGATACTATAAAGTTCAAATTAACTGTAGATTTGGTGGCTGAAGCAACAGGGGTCAAGAATGAAGTAGAACTTTGGTTCAAAAAGGTGTCATTTAACTTCAATGCCCAAAGGTATCTATTGCTTGTCATTTTTTTAGATTGGGGTAAGGGAGTGCCCATCCATAATTTCAGAGCTGAATGGGTAGAGCCTATCAAGGTTCTACAAAGCTATATTACATGTGAAGGGAGGTATGCTTCTGTCTTCAAGTATCATTTCAGGTTCCTTCAACACTTTAGTGGTGAATCAAGGATGAATCTACCTTTCTTCCTGCTAAAGAGCTTGCAGAAAATGTCCAGCAGGATCAAATAACATCAGGACCACATTGCACAGTCCATCTTTCACCATGGATTGATTAAACTTATTATTAACAGTGTTCTACAGAAAGAAGGAAAGACTTGGGACTACTTTCTCTTTTGGTCAAGGCTCCAAAATAACCAGGAAGGACAGCCTACCAGAAAGCAGGGGGATAAGGGACAAACCCTAATTAGAAAATTAAGACAAAAAGTGAAGGTTGAAGATGAAGAATGTGTCAAATTAGAGGAAGTGGCAGAACCTTCAAAAGGAGAGTATGAATCTCAGCAGCCTCCAGATGACAGTGAGAATAAAAATTTACTGTTTATTCACAGGGAAACCCAACCTGTTCAAAATGAAGCACCAGCAGAAACACTCATTGATGAAAAAAAAAATTTACAACGAAGATTTCAGGAGATGAAGAAAATACTAAGGTCCAACAACAAAGTCCAATTACCATCTTGTCTGAAGATGAAGCATACTTGTTGGAAGGGGATGAGTTGACTGTCAGTGCTAAGACTAGGGTTGGCACACAAAGGGAGTTCTACAGTCAGGAGGATAAGACAGTAATACCAAATAAAAATAAGATTAAAGTTAAGGAATTTGCCTCTATCATGCATCAAGGAAAAAGTTTAAAAATGGTAGGAGAGCTTGCTCCAGGCTGGAGACCCAAAACTAGACCCAAAAAAAAATTGAGGCTAAACATGAAGAAGTTATTAAACCCTAAGTTGAATACAGAAGGGATAACTATGATTGATACTTATTCCTTGGATGAAAATCTGGAGTCTAGCAAGGGTGACAGCAAAGGGAAAAAACCATTGAAGACAGAAGAAGAATCTAGCCTCACTGAAACCAAATTGCCTGCTGTGTTTTCGGAAATACGAGGTAAACTGTTGAAGGAACAGCAAAAAGATGAAATAGAGGTTTCCTATTTAGAAAACAAGTTGTTGATCGATGAAAATGCTCCTGCTGAAACTGATAATCAAGAAAACCCAAGTGTTCATAATACTTCCACAGAGCCGCTGCCTGAGGATGAGGAAATCTTCAAAAAGCTTAACATTCCATGGCAACCTAGTGAGCTACAAAGTACAACAGGAAGCAAGGCATTTGAATCAGAGAAAGAAAACCTACATAGAACTATCAAGCAGTATAAACATCAAATAGAGTATATGCAAGAAACAAATGATGGTTTGATTACAGTTAATAAAAGACTCAGGGAGGACCTAGAAGACGTGAATGATCACTACCAAGAACTTATTGTAGTCTCCAAAGAGGCCTTAAAAAGGAAAAGAAGTACAGATTTACAATTTGCAGTATTAAAACAGACTATCAAAAATCTACAATAGTAGAATGAGGAGCTTACTAGAAGAATGACAGAGATGGAAGTTGAGCAGCATAAAGCTAGGAGAAAGGCCTAAGCCTTAGAGGGGATAGCTCTGTTAGTAGAAGCTGCTAAAGATCTATGAGCATTGTTAGCAAAATTAGTTACTTGTTATGTTTTGAAGAATACTTTATTTTTTGTAATTATTATTTTGATAACACTCTCTCGATGAGTAGGCTAAAAAAACAGTTAGGGTTTAGACTCTAACTGAATTTTGAAAAATAGTATTTAGGAAACTCACAAAGAGAACAAGGGGTTCGACTTTTGGATGGATAGAGGAGGTCTCCTGACTTGTTGATAAGCTAAGTACTTGACTCTCATGTGTATTTGATGAACTGATTATGAAATATATGCTCCATTTTACCATTCACTATGTTATTTGGCTTCATTTCTTGCTTGTTTAGCTACACAATTGATAATTTCAATGCTAGATTATAGTTTTTATGCTTGTAGTGCTTGTCAGTTGTGGATGAACTTCAATGTTATGTTATGTTGGATACATGGTTATTATATTATGCATCTCAATTCTTCTTTACTTGTGATTTAGTTCCTATTTGGGTTGTGAATGTATTCCCTCTTGTCACCAAACTTCACAACCAGAAAAACCTTTCAAAAACCCTAAAAACCTAGTTTTGTTTGATTGAATATTTGAGATTGTGTTGGCTTGTTTCTTTGTAGTCTAGAAACAATTTCTGGCACAAACATCTTTGGTACCGTTGCCGGGGAATGAAGTTGAAAACATATTTTTCCCTGGGATACTTTTCATTTCACTGGTTTTAAGAGGTGAACTTGAACCAGCACATCTTTAAGACTACTTTTCACCAGTTTGTCATAGTGGCTACTAGGGGAATTGGAACTAGAAACAGACCTATTTCACCATTGCAGTTGGGTATTACAGATCCTGAACAGATATTGAACACAGCAAGGAATATTAGAAGGTCTCAATCGTTACCATCCCTATGTGACCCTGACTAGTTGGATGGTTCATCACCTTCATCTGTGTTGAGAAAAGAAGAAGAAACTTCACCTTGGTTAAAGCCTATAATTCCTGATAGTAGTTTCCAAGTTTTCACTGATCCTCAATATTTCAGAAAAGCTAAAACAGCCTCTCCTGGTAAGATACCTCTATTTCAGTTGAAAGTAGGTAAAAACCCTTTTCAGCCAAGTTCCAACCAAACCTCTCCATCACCAAAGTTAGTCAGCCTTAAAATGGCAGCCCAAAATCAGCCTATAGACATGATGGACCAAATGGTTGCAACCAGATATGCACCATTGGTTTTGCCTCATCCTTTAAATGCACTGCCTGGAGGTGATTATCAGAAATACTTGCCTAGGTTTAATGGACAGGGCGAAACTACAGCTGAAGAACACTGGGAAGCTTTCCTTAGCTATGCTGATAACCAAAATATTGAAGCTAAGGATGTATGGATGAGAATGTTTGTGTAGAGCCTTGATGGAGATGTCAGGAAATGGTTTAGAGAGTTTCCTGCTAACTCTATTACTATCATTGAGTAGCTTCGTGATCTCTTCATGAGACAATGGGGTGACACCAAATACCATACATACTACATAACTGAGTTTGGAGCCCTTAGGAGGAAAAAGGATGAAACTATTGCATACTTTTCAAAAAGGTTCAACAAAATGTACAGTAGAATTCCTGCAGAAATAAATCCTACAAAAACATCTGCAAAACTTACATATGCAAATGCTTTCGACCATGAATTTTCCTTACTACTAAGAGAAAGGATACCTATTTCTTTATTGAATATGCAGGATGCAGCATTGGAGGTAGAATCTAACATATTGGCTTCCAATAGATTGAAGAAGGAAACAGCTCAGCAAATATATGATAGAAAAGGAAAGAAAGAAGCAGCTCCAGGAGGTTCAGCTTCTCATTCTGCAGAAGGGAAAATTGATGAGATGGCCAAGTTGGTGAAGATTTTGACTGCAAAATTAAACAATTTAGAACTAGAGAAAAAATCCAGCAAGCCTGTTCAAGAAGGTGAAAGAAACCCTAACAATCAGAACCAATTTAGAAGACAATTTTCTCCCCGTTTCATGCCTAGAGAACGAAGGAATAATGATATTCAGCGAGAAAGGAGAGAAAATGAGGACCAAAGAGTACCACCACCTCTTCAGAACATTGTTGCTGATGAAGAAGAGGTTGATGATGAAGTGATATTTGAAGACACTGATCAGGATATGAACCATTTTGGAGAAAAATTGTCTAGGGGTTTTGTCACCGAGGAGGAGTTTCTAAATGCAGATTGCTATGATGTTGATATGTTCAAAACAGAGGATGATTTAGGTCTAAAAATGACTATTGTAACTACTGATGTTTGTCAAAATGAACTCAAGAAGACTGTGAATATGAGGTCAATTCCAAAACAAGTAGTACAAATCCCAAAGAAGAAGGTATTTGTCCCTGCTAAGCAGCCATCTGATCCTGTGACAGACAAAAGACAAGTTTCAGAAAAACAAAAGAAGAACATGGAGGTTGAAGAGGTAAATAAAACTGTGCAGAATTTCATCCTGGAAAATGAATTAGACAAGTTAAAGATTCCTGTACCTTTAACTGAATTAATGAAAAACCCTTCATATAAATAATCAGTTCTTAAGATGATTAATTCAGCAAGCAATCAGTCTATTTCTGATACGGTGAATTTGCAAGAAGAAAATCCTAGGATTTTCATTGGATCAGCCTTGGCTGAAAAGACTGAAAATGAAGCAGGTGCTTCACCTCCATTCTACATTACTCTGACAGTTCATGAACAAATGATACATAATTGTTTGTTAGATTCGGGAGCATCACACAATTTAATGCCAAAGGCTGTTATGGAGGATTTAGGTCTGAGTATCACCAAACCCTATCATGATCTGTATGCATTTGATTCCTGAGCAGTGAAGTGTTTAGGGGTAATAAAGGACATGGTTGTTAGTTTGGCTCAATTACCCATGAAAAGTGTGATCATGGATGTAGTGGTAGCTGATATTACACCTAAATTTGGGTTACTTCTCTCTAGTTCTTGGGCAAAGAAATTCGGTGGAACCTTACAAATGGATTTATCATATGCTACTATTCCTATGTTTGGAGGAGAAAACAAAAGACTGTATAGAGAACTTCAGTTTGCCTATATTGTAACAGATGACAAGAACCCTACCAACCATCCACTGTATGTTGTTGATAAAGACCTGGGTACTTACATGTTACATTTTAGTGATGATGACAATACTGCTGGTTTGTTACAGGTTGAAAGGGAACAGCTAGTAAAATGCAGTAGAGAACAGGCGGATGGGCTGTGGCAATTATACTTCGATGGATCTTCTTGCAAAGAAGGTGCTGGAGCGAGGGTTATTCTTATATCCCCTGGGGGTGAAATAGTAAAGATGATGTATAAATTAGAGTTTATTACTACAAACAATACTGCTGAATATGAAGCTTTGCTCTTAGGATTAAAAGCTGCCAAAGATTTGGGCATTCAGCATATTTCTACATTTGGCGACTCCGAATTAGTTGTTCAGCAGGTGAAGAACAACTATCAAGTGAAGCAGGGTTTGCTGAAAGTCTATAGAAATGAGGTATGGGACATGATTGAAAATTATTTTGTAGCTTTTAACATTACCTATATTCCAAGAGACCATAATTAGACTGCAGATTCATTGGCCTTTGCTGCTACACACTTTAGAATCCCCAAGACCACGCAGTTGAGGTATCCCATTGAAGTTAGGTACAGACCTTTTGTACCTGATAATGTAAAGCAATGGAGATTGTTCGAAGATGACATTGAGATTAAAAGGTTTTTAGAGCTTACACATGATTTTTCTAATTCCCTGATTGATCAAGAGGAAGATGAAGGGGATGGACAGGTGGAAGAGATTGCTGAAAATGAAATAGCTGGACACAAAATCATTGAATTAAAAAGTAATTTCATCCCAAAAGGTTTGGTACCTTTGGAGAGGATATTTACAAAAGATGATACACTTTTAAAGCCTGTTGTACAGTCCTCAGAAGAGAATGTGGTAGATTGTAACATTGGCTCTGCAGAACATCCTAGAATGGTTAAAATTTTGAAAGCACTTACAGCTGAACAAAGAAACAGGTACATAAAATTGTTAAAGGAACATGTTGATGTTTTTGCATGGTCTTATGAAGAATTGAGAATGTATGATACTAGAATTATACAACATAAAGTCCCTTTAAAACCGAATGTTAAACCCTTTCGTCATAAATTGAGGATTAATCCAGCCTTGTTTCCTGTTATTGAAAAAGAAGTAAAGAAGTTATTGGATGCCAAGATTATAGTGTCCCTCAAGTATTCTTCATGGGTGGCTAATCTAGTTCCTGTTAGGAAAAATAATGGAGAAATCAGGTTGTGTGTTGACTTTAGAAATTTGAACAGATCTTCACTAAAGGATAATTATCCTCTGCCTAAAATTGAGCAAATATTGCAGAAAGTAGTCAGGGCACAGAGGATCTCTATGGTTGATGGTTTTTCAGGGTACAATCAGATTTCTATGCATCCTGACGATAAAGAGAAAACAACTTTTACCACTCCTTGGGGAACTTTCATGTATGATAAGATGCCTTTTGGACTAATGAACGTTGGAGCCATTTTTCAGAGGGCTATGGATATTTCTTTTGTCAGAGAAAAGGACAAGTTTGTGGTAATCTACTTAGATGATATTACTATTTTCTCACAATCAGATGATGAACATCTAAAGCATTTGAAGCAGACTTTCTTGAAATGTAGGAAATTTGGCTTGTCCTTGAATCCAAAGAAGTCTCACTTTGCTATACAGGAAGGTAAATTGTTTGGTCATTTAGTATCTGCTGCTGGTATAAGGATTGACCCTGAAAGGGTAAAAGATATATTGAAAATAAGTTTACCTAGGAGTAAAAAAGATGTCCAATCTTTCATTGGTAAAATCAATTTTCTGCGTTGGTTTATACCAAACTTTGCTGAGATTATCAAGCAAATTACAGCCATGTTTAAAAAGGATCAGGAAGTCAGGTGGACCACTGAAGCAAAGAATGCATTTGAGGAAATCAAAATGGCTCTTACTAAAGCTCCTGTATTTGTAAGTCCATATTTTACCAAAGAATTTCTTACATTCTCATTTGCATCAGAAGATACAATAGCAGCTGTTCTATTGCAGAAGAATAAGGAAGGACTGGAGCAACCTATTGCATTCTTCAGCAAAACTCTCAGGGATTCTAAGTTAAAATACAGTATCTTAGAAAAACATGCCTATGCTTTGGTAAAAGCTTTAAAGTTTTTCAGAATCTATCTTTTGCATTCAAAAGTTATTTCATGCGTGCCTAATGCTGCTGTAAAAGATGTTTTAACATAGCCTGATAGTGAGGGGAAAAGAAGCAGGTGGATTGCTAAAATCATCGAGTATGATGTAGATATCAGACCTACCAAACTAGTCAAGGGACAAGGTTTAGACAAGCTACTGGCTGAATCAAATTGTCAAGCTCTGGGATTGCATGTGATGGGTGAAGAGCTAGCTTAGGAAGAAGATCAAGCAATGTTGGAAAAAGAGAAGATTATGGACTATTATTCAGCATTCACATGGTATGCAGACATTGTGTATTTTCTGTTATATTTGCAATTTCCTGAACATTTAGACAGAAAAGTTGCTAGATCTTTAAAGCTAAAAACTACTAAGTATTGTCTAGTAGAAGAGCAGTTCTTCTGGAAGGACCCAGGTGGTATTTTACTCAGATGCTTGGATAAATCTGAAATTGAAGGAGTAATTTCTTAACCTCATGAGGGTGCTTGTGGAGGTCACAAGTACTGGAAGGCAAGAGCATACAAGATTTTAAGACCTGGGTACTATTGTCCCTCTTTGTTTGCAGATGTATATCAGCAGGTAAGAGCCTGTATCCCTTTTCAGAAGTTTGCTGGAAAACAAAAATTGCTATCATTTCCCCTAAAACCTATTGCAGTAAGTGCTCCTTTCTAGCTATGGGGTCTGGACTTTATAGGGGAGATAAATCCATCTTCCTCAGGACAGCACAGGTGGATTCTAACTGCAACAAACTTCTTTACCAAATGGGTGGAAGCCATCCCTACTAGGAATGCCATAGACAAAGTGATTATGGAATTTATTGAAGAAAATATCCTTAGTAGGTTTGGGTTTCCTCAGAAAATAGTAACAGATAATGCAAAGGATTTCAAGTCCTAGGCAATGGAAGCATTTTGTGAAAAGAATGGTATCTTGCTGAAACATTCAACTCCTTACAATCCCCAAGGTAATGGTTTAGCTGAGTCCTCAAATAAAAACATCATTCAGAGTATCAGAAAGTTGCTTAAGCATAATAAGAGATCATGGGATTCTATGCTGAAATATGCATTATGGGCTGATAGAATAATAGTCAAACAAGCACTTGGAACTTCTCCTTTCCAATTAGTGTATGGCATGGATGCAGTTTTTCCTTT
This sequence comes from Pseudotsuga menziesii, assembly GCA_001517045.1. Taxonomy (NCBI): domain Eukaryota; kingdom Viridiplantae; phylum Streptophyta; class Pinopsida; order Pinales; family Pinaceae; genus Pseudotsuga; species Pseudotsuga menziesii. Next base: position 11,828 of record LPNX010405431.1, on the reverse strand, counting down.
TCAGTTGGGTATTCCAGTGATGAAGTTTCTTCAGAATTGCCACGAAGAACCAAATGATATGCACAGAAGGATTTATGAGGGGATAGAGTTGCAGCAGAACAGGGAAAAAGTGGAAGAAAGGGCACAGTTATATAGATTGAAGATTAAAATCAGATTTGAAAGGAAAATCAAAGATAACACTTTCTCAATTGGTGATATGGTTCTGAGGTGGGATGCCAAGAAAGAGCAAAAAGGGAAACATGGCAAATTTGATAACCTCTGGTTTGGCCCTTTCCTAGTGTCTAAGACTTTGGAAAATAACACTTTTGTCCTGCAGTCTTTGGAAGGCGAGGAATTGTCAAGTCCATTCAATGGACGATTACTCAAGCATTTCTACAGTCTTTGAGGAGATTTTTACTTTTCATTGTATATACTGGTGTGAGTAAAACATAATAAGGACTCCATAACCCAATGGAAATTTTGCAGACTAGTCGGTAGCAGAAAAGAAGGCACTGGTCTACAGCTTCTTGAAGCCTCACAAGGAGGACTTCATCTCACAGCTGGAGCCATATGTTAAGTCATGAATTTGTTTTCTTTAGTCTTATATTTTGTTTGTGTTTTTGAAGCTTGCTCATTTTCTTACTTCTAGGAAATTTTGATTTAGAGTGCAATTTTGAGTTTATGCCATTAGGTTTTCATCATTTTTGTTTTTTCTTATGTCCTGAAGGGTTCTATAGGGTATATGTTGATTAAAGGATTCATGAATAGCAATAATATCAAGGTTTATCATATAAACCTAATTTAAAATTGAATTAGTGGTCAAAAAACACAAAATTTGATTTTTGAACTTTCTTGTAGCGCAACGGTTAAAATAATGCACTGGCGCGCTACAAGAATGTCGCAGGTGCTAAATTTGTCATTTTTTATGCCAAATTATCCAATGATTTCATTCTTGGGATGACTAATCACATGAATAAGTAGGTTTGATACGTGTCTCGTCAGGGTAATCATGTAAACAAGTTTTGTCTATGACGTGAGGGAGATCGTGGCAGTTAGAGGTAAATGCATGGCAAATCATAACAGATAGTGGAATGAGGAGAGATTGATGGGAAAGAGGTTCTCGAATTGAGAATTACGAAGCTAGTGGAAATGCTGGAATGGAGACACATTGCTAAAAAATCAGAAATTGGAAGTTGAAGGAAATTAGGGTTTCGCAACGTGACAGTTAGAGGTGAGCTGAAGACTTGAAGACACCTCGAGCGTTCAATTCGACATTCATCTAGTCCAAGAATCAACTTTTAACACCTGCAGTAAGCTGGGAGTGAGGTATCCCACGTGACCTTGGTCGTGACCTGTTAATTTGGGGTTTTTTCTACTAAGCCCGATTATAACAAATTGTTAGAGGAAAACATGAATTCATGTATTCAACAAACTCCTAATGCTGAAATATTAGTCCAAAGGTCTAAATGAGCATCGTTTGATGTTAATGAAGCTCAATAATAACCCTGTCAAAGATATTTGGTGCTCTATTTGACCTAAATTATCCAAACTTGGCACAAACTATTCCCTGAATTGATAATAGAATAGACTGTAAAAAAATGAGGACAAGCAGCCAGTGAGAGTTCAAGGGAGAATTGACTGCCAAGACTATGAAAACTTGAAGAAAATAGGTTGTGAAGTCACTAACAGGTTCTGAAAGCTATGCAGAGGATGAAGAAGAGTGCGAAGACTAACAAGGCTGAGCCCACTGAGCTGAATTGGATAGACAAATTTCCAGGATGTGCTGAACTCTTTGAGAATGCTGGATGGTTGAACTTCTTTAAAAATATTGATGGATATAATACTGAAGTTTCTCACAAATTTGCTCAGTGTTATAACAAAGATATAGTATCATTTGATACTCTGAAGTTCAAATTAACTGTAGATTTGGTGGCTGAAGCAATAGGGGTCAAGAATGAAGGAGAATTTTGGTTCAAAAAGGTGCCATCTACCTTCAATGCCCAAAGATATCTATTGCCTGGCATTGTTCCATATTGGGGCAAGGGAGTGCCCATCCATAATTTTAGAGATGAATGGGTAGAACCTATCAAGGTTATACAAAGCTATATTACATGTGGAGGGAGGTATGCTTTTGTCTTCAAGTATCATTTCAGGTTCCTTCAACACCTTAGTGGTGAATCAAGGATGAATCTCCCTTTCTTCCTGCTAAAGAGCTTGCAGAAAATGTCCAGCAGGATCAAAGAACATCAAGACCACACTACACAGCCCATCTTTCACCATGGATTGATTAAACTTATTATTAACAGTGTTCTGCAGAAAGAAGGAAAGACTTGGGACTACTTTCTCTTTTGGTTAGGGTTCCAAAATAACCAGGAAGGATAGCCTACCAGAAAGAAGGTGGATAAGGGACAAACCCTAATTAGAAAATTAAGAAAAAAAGTGAAGGATGAAGATGAAGAATGTGTCAAATTAGAGGAAGTGGCAGAACCTTCAAAAAGAAAGTATGAATCTTAGCAGCCTCCAGATGACAGTGAGAACAAAAATTTGTTGTTTATTCACAAGGAAACCGAGCCTGTTCAAAATGAAGCACCAGCAGAAACACTCATTGATGAAAAAATTTCTTTTACAGAGAAGATTTCAGGAGATGAAGAAAATAATAAGGTCCAACAACAAAGTCCAATTACCATCTTGTCAGAAGATGAAGCATACTTGTTGGAAGGGGATGAGTTGACTATCAGTGATAAGGCTAGGGTTGGCACACAAAGGGAGTTCTACAGTCAGGAGGATAAGATAGTAATACCAAAGAAAAAGAAGATTAAAGTTAAGGAATTTTCCTCTATCATGCATCAAGGCAAAAGTTTAAAAATGGTAGGAGAGCTTGCTCCAGGCTGGAGACCCAAAACTAGACCCAAAAACAAATTGAGGCTAAACATGAAGAATTTATTAAACCCTAAGTTGAATACAGAAGGGATAACTATGATTGATACTTCTTCCTCGGATGAAAAGATGGAGTCTATCAAGGGTGACAGCAAAGGGAAAAAACCATTGAAGACAGAAGAAGAATCTAGCCTCACTGAAACCAAATTGTCTACTGTGTTTTTGGAAATACGAGGTAAACTGTTGAAGGAACAGCAAAAAGATGAAATAGAGGTTTCCTATTCAGAAAACAAGTTGTTGATGGATGAAAATGCTCCTGCTGAAACTGATAATCAAGAAAACCCAAGTGTTCATAATACTTCCACAGAGCTGCTACCTGAGGATGAGGAAATCTTCAGAAAGCTTAACATTCCACGGCTGCCTAGTGAGCTACAAAGTACAACAGGAAGTAAGGCATTTGACTCAGAGAAAGAAAACCTACAGAGAACTATCAAGCAATATAAACATTAAATAGAGTATATGCAAGAAACAAATGATGGTTTGATTACTGCTAATAAAAGACTCAGGGAGGACCTAGAAGAGGTGAATGATCACTACCAAGAACTTATTGCAGTCTCCAAAGAGGCCTTAAAAAGGAAAAAAAGTACAGATTTACAATTTGTGGGATTAAAATAGACTATCAGAAATCTACAGCAGCAGAATGAGGAGCTTACTAGAATAATTACAGAGATGGAAGCTGAGCAGCATAAAGCTAGGAGAAAGGCCCAAGCCTTAGAGGGGATAGCTCTGTTAGCAGAAGCTGCTAAAGATCTATGAGCATTGTTAGAAAAATCAGTTACTTGTTATGTTTTGAAGAATACTTTATTTTTTGTAATTATTATCACTACTACATTTTGACCAAAAATTCGACGGCCGTCATGTCGTATTTTCGACACTTTTTTGTCGCATGTACGACACTTTGATTTTTTTTTAAGCGTCGGAAACTTGTCGTCGGTTATCCGACACCTATGTAACCGTCACTTAAGCAACACCTTAGTTAACATCGATTAAATGTAAGGTGTCGGTTAAGCGACATCTAAAGCCGTTGGTGAAGCGACGGATATACAGATTAATCGTCGATTAATCGACATATAGAACCGTCGCTTAAGCGACGCTTGTTGAATTTTTTTTTTTTTTAAATTTTTTTTTTTTAAAATCGTCGGTTAAGAGACAATGATAACCATCAGTTAAGAGATGGATAGACAAATTAAGCGTCGTTTAAGCGACATATAGAACCGTCGCTTAAGCGACGCTTGTTGAAATTTTTTTTTTTTTAAATTAAATTTTTTTTTGCTAATTCTTATACATATATTTTACTAACCAAAGTTATCAAATGCTGCCTAGGTAGGTTGGAATCATTCTTAAATCACTTAATCTGGAAAGCAATATCATAGCATTATTAAAGTTAAGTAATATCATGGCATAATTAGGAAGCAAGAATGAGACAAACATTTAAGACTTGCAATTTCATTCAAAATCTAAAGGCTTTATAGTTTACACTTGCACAAAACAGTTTATGAAGACGTACAAGTGGACTTATTCATCAGAGGATGAACTCGCACTTTCTTCAATTAGATGGGGAATATCCTCTATGGGAATAATTGGACGCTCATCATAACTAACAGCATCTACACATCTAGAATCCATTTCCTCACACTCTGAATTTTCTATACACTGCTGTGAATGTTCATCTAAGAACTGCGACAAAGAATCCGAGGTAAATTCAGATGAGGAATTTGAGACATCTCTACTTTGAAGAACATAAGCCTCAAACTTATTGAGTGCTTCACACATCCAAGGAAGTTTACACTGGTCCCTTGCCTCCTCCACTGTGACCTGTAGAGAAAGGTAAGAGTTCAGTCCATATTTATGTACAGACCTTTAAAACAATGTATTGAGATGAAAGTTGTTCCAAGTTTTCTACTGATCACACTTAGCATAACTGCAATGACACAACACATGAATATCAACTCTCACAAATATAAGTCAGGTCAATTTTCTTCAAATACGGATGCTGTAAAAATTATTCATATACAATAGAAACCATGTCCTTAAAAACTTCCGGGGCTTCATATTATACTTTGTGATGAAGAAAAATAGAGTGCTATGTGGATAAAAAAAAAATTGAAATAAATACTACTAAAACCACGGATTAAAAGCACGGGAAAGTCATGGACAACTGCTAGCAAGGATGGGCTGGGAGTAAATGATACAGAATCTGCAAACGGGCATGAAGATGATGCTCTCTTTGGAGATATGTTTTCAGAGGCTAGCAAGCAAGTAGTACTCATCTCTGATGGACATGAACAGCCCTGCTCTGTAAATGACAGTGTTTTTGACTCCAGTAATATTCCTTTACAAGGAGCTGTTGAAGTGCTTACTTTTATTAAAGAGTGCATTTTTTCTCCAGATTGGCATTCTTCTATTTACAAAGAAGCCTGTCACCAACTTAATGAAGAACATGTCAGTGCTATTTTACGAATGCTACAGCCACAGCTTTCAGTTGATGAAAGAATGGAGGGGGGTGGTGTTTCAGATATGTCCTATGAAAAACACTTCCTTGAACATTTTCACAGAGCATGCTTTACCTATTACATGAACTTCTTATGAGGCGTGCCTTATCCATCGAACTTGAAGAACACCTAGTAAATCAAGTTCTGAAGGTAGAGGATGGGAGGTTTTCTTAAAATGCACATTAAAATGCACTAGCTTAAATTCCAGCTTACGTGTTTGATCTCTTTTCAACACCCCACAAGTTCTCGGTCTTCTAAAGAAAACTATAAATCATTTATTAATTTCATCACAAATCTAATAATAGTATCAAACAGTCATAGCCCAAACAGTTATCTTCAGTTAGTCCTCCATCAATATCCCATATTAACATACTGACAGGAAAATTTGGTATGTCAAGTTATACATTACAGCCATTATGCTCTCAATGTGGCCCAGCAGAGTAAGTGTAAAAATATAACAACAGAGAAAGAAAAGGTAGATACTTACATTATCAGAGATGTAGCAATCCCAAATTCGAGCATTATGACCAAAAAGAATTGGTCCTGCAATAATATCAGCATTGGGAAGAGTGTGTGGATCATCTATATCATTCACATTGAAGTTGCAAGTCCATATACGGGCACTGCATGAACATAAATGCAAAATAAAGATTTAACTTTGAAACCAGTGATTTGGAGAGCAAAAAAATAATATGAATGATAAATTTGGGGGGAATATGACATGTTTTCTCGGGATCTTGTTGATAAAAAATTTTAACTTTCAAACAAGCACAAGAAGTTCGTTCATGTTAGAATCCAAACTATGCCAAAGATTGGTCTACCTGCGATCATCAGAGGCAGAAATTATTTTTAATCCATCACAGGACCATGCACTCTGTTTTAGAAGTTCTACTACAGAAACTGCTCTTTCAGCCATCTCTATCTGCCATTTGATATAGAATGCCCGCCATCCCTGCATTGTCACCAAAAGAATGGGTACAAGCAACAGATCAGAATAAAAAATTACTGACAAAGATATTGAAACAAAAGCTTAAATTAATGTTTGAAAGATGGATGTTAAATATATTGACAACATATGCTCACAAGTCACAACTCCCTCATGTTCTGCTGATAATCTCTTAAAATTGAAAGTGCATTTAAAACATTTAAAACACACAACTAGAACAATGCTGCTAATCATAAGAATAAAGATGCGAGAGGTTTTTTGAGCAAATAGTGAACAGCTTTAGACCAAGACAGGGACTCAGTTGGAAAGTGGAATTAGAAGGAGAAAGACTGTAATGCAGTTCATCTCCCAAAACAGAGACTTCAGAAGTGTGGCCCAACCTAAGCACAGGTGAATGGAAAAGGAAAATATCACATCAAAAGTAGCTTGCAAAATTTGGATCCTTGACAAACGTCAAATTTATATAAAGTTACAAAAAAAATGAAATCAAGTCCCAAAAGCATCTCAATCTCTCAGGCATTTACACTTGGCTGGATCACTCATGGAGTCCTGAATTGGGCAGAGACAAGTTGCTTGAAATTGAATATTTCATAAGTTTTAGCAGAATTCTGAGCCATAATGTTCATTTTGGCCATACAGGGGAGCTATCACAGCTTTCTTTTGCATTTCTCCAAATACAAATGCCTGTGTTTAATTTACCTGGGAGTATTTTTTACCTGGGAGGTTTCTTTTCTCCAGATACAAATGCCTGTGTTTAATTTATGGCGTGGATTCTTTTGCATTGCCTGTTTACTATCGGTGGTTGGGACTGATTGCTCATATGGTTCACTGTAGCAGTTTTATTGGCACAGGTATTTGTCACAGTATTTTTCAAGAAACACACCATTCTACTTTCTGCTATTCTTTTTTATCACTTTGAACGATATAAGGTTTCATCACATTCAAGGCAGTATTATATAGATAAGATAAGATACTTTTATTAATGACCAACAAATGACCATAAATAGGTCAATGAGACTGCTAGGTACACACATGTGAGAAACAAAGTGGGAGTGCAATAGCTGCTCGTAGAAAAGCATAAATTAGCCTATGATAGAAAAGACCTAAAGTCTACGACCTCTGAGGATGGTGTGGGGAAATGAATCAATAGTGCAGGTATCTGCAAGTTCTGCAGAGAACCAAAGATGAACTCTCTCAGCTTCAAACATTATACAAAGACCATAGCCTGTCAAACTATTTATTCTTTAAGCAGCAAATATAAAGAGCAAATAATGTGCTAGGGTTGTAATTGGCAATCCTAATTTTGCGCTAGGGTTGTAATTGGCAATCCTAATTTTGCGCTAGGGTTGTAATTGGCAATCCTAATTTTGCGCTAGGGTTGTAATTGGCAATCCTAATTTTGCGCTAGGGTTGTAATTGGCAATCCTAATTTTGCGCTAGGGTTGTAATTGGCAATCCTAATTTTGCGCTAGGGTTGTAATTGGCAATCCTAATTTTGCGCTAGGGTTGTAATTGGCAATCCTAATTTTGCGCTAGGGTTGTAATTGGCAATCCTAATTTTGCGCTAGGGTTGTAATTGGCAATCCTAATTTTGCGCTAGGGTTGTAATTGGCAATCCTAATTTTGCGCTAGGGTTGTAATTGGCAATCCTAATTTTGCGCTAGGGTTGTAATTGGCAATCCTAATTTTGCGCTAGGGTTGTAATTGGCAATCCTAATTTTGCGCTAGGGTTGTAATTGGCAATCCTAATTTTGCGCTAGGGTTGTAATTGGCAATCCTAATTTTGCGCTAGGGTTGTAATTGGCAATCCTAATTTTGCGCTAGGGTTGTAATTGGCAATCCTAATTTTGCGCTAGGGTTGTAATTGGCAATCCTAATTTTGCGCTAGGGTTGTAATTGGCAATCCTAATTTTGCGCTAGGGTTGTAATTGGCAATCCTAATTTTGCGCTAGGGTTGTAATTGGCAATCCTAATTTTGCGCTAGGGTTGTAATTGGCAATCCTAATTTTGCGCTAGGGTTGTAATTGGCAATCCTAATTTTGCGCTAGGGTTGTAATTGGCAATCCTAATTTTGCGCTAGGGTTGTAATTGGCAATCCTAATTTTGCGCTAGGGTTGTAATTGGCAATCCTAATTTTGCGCTAGGGTTGTAATTGGCAATCCTAATTTTATTTACCGAGTTACAGAAGACCTTGTAAGATAGCCACCAGAAACAACCATAAAATGGTAGCCATAACAAACAGGCCCTGGGAACAATTAGGCAAAGGGCTAGCAACCAAAGAATATCTTCGATCTTTATTGTTGCCACCAAAAATGATACAAACTCAAAAGAACACGTCATCTCAGAATAATCAGCTTACTTATTGCCTATTTTTTAGCCAAAACTGGAAGAACGTCGAGGCTGAACAATAATGAACAATACAAGCATTAATGATTGTTAAACTGTCTAAATGGTCCTTAATAGCCTAATAATAGGAGAAATGGTGCTATTGTCTTTCGATGCTGGCTGCTACTCAAATAGGAAAACCTATTTAATCCTTGATTCCTGAAGTTCCGCCCACTACCTCCTCCATTCTGGAGTACCATGCACCAATATTTGTGTTTGCTACCATATCCTTTCCAGACTGCAAATAACGAATGGGTCTTAATACTCCAAAGACATCCAAGTCTACCAAATTGGGTTTAGAACCACTCATAAATGCATTAAATGCCAACTCAAAAGTCAGAAGTGATACAGTTCCATTTATTTAGTATCGATTCCATTTCAGTTCAAAATAGAAATAGGAGAAATTCTGCTTGCAGACTCACCCATAAACAACCTATTATTAAGAGCTTCCACCCAAGTATTTGCAGCTTCATATAGCGAGGCACACTCGTCTATGATATTATGTTTCTTCTTAATCTTTTTAGAGACAAAATACATAGCTGCAGCTCCTACATATTTTCCAGTCCATCTCTCCAGAGTTGTGAAGTTACCTGCATAATTAGTATACCAGTCTCTTAGTCCATTGCAACACTATCACATAGAAATACCCGATATCTTCATGAAATATTCTAAGCTATTAAAACCAAACCAACAAAATATAACTATTTTCAGACCAGAAATGTTGGAATTTTCATGGCAATCTTCTTTTACAAACAAGAAAATATGCACATAGAATCATCTCTATTACAAATTGCCACTTACCATGTGTAGTAATATAATCAAAGGACTCAAGGGCCTCTAAAACACTCCGATAGATATTGGGTGACAATACATGTACCAGATGCTCATCAACCCAGCTGATGTTGTCAAACAACTTTAGCAGTAATAAGCAATCTGATCTTAAACTAAGCAAGAACCAGCCTAATGAAAACAGATAAAATCCTCAACCCTTGTCTACTGTACTAAATGTCAGATGTAGGTTATGAATTTCATCCTATATACAAGACACAAGGAAACAACTGTCATTTAGCAAATCATCCAACAGATAAAACAAGAAACTTCTATTGAAACAGAAAAATATCACATGTATAAGAGCTATGCACAAGTCTGGTGACAACACTTACAAACTCTGAACAACAAAAGCAGTACCATTAGCACATGCAAAAAAATTCCAACGATATTGCAAAGTCTGACTGAACTATTGATCGAATCACACATCCTACTTTTAAGCAAAGTATATTTTGCAAGGATAAATAAAAAAATGCATAACAAGATCCAATTGAATGACATGAAACAAAGAAAGAAATAAGAATCAATTTACATAAAAAGATGTTGAAGGTTGGAGAAGATAAAACAATAGATTGTAATTTCACACTTAATGGAACAAACAAGGATACAAAGGTCTGCTAAAGTTACAGTTCATTCATTATGCAACTATTGTACATTTGCATCTAGTCATTTAAACATAACCCATAGGGATTCATCCTGACACAAATATATATTCATAGTTTTTAGTTATATAAATTCCATATAGAGAAGAAGTGAACAACTCCTGATTCAGCCATAAGAATATAAAAAAGCTGCTTCACATCCACATTTAACCAGGGACATGTCCCCAAACCTTGGGTACCTGTAGGTTGTCCCCATAGTTCCCATTCCCAGGGGACTTGGGGACAAGTTGGGCATGTTCCTGATGGCCTGGAGATAATCTTGGGGATGTAACCAACACTCCCATCCCTGGACCATCACTATGCAATTCCCTACTCTGCCACCTTGGATTGTATGTAATTAAATTTTAATAAATTACATGAAACATTGTCATGATTTTGGTGCTAGGACATGTAGGCCTTGTGTTGAAATGAAGAGCTTCTTGTTCTGTGCCCCAATACAAGCGGAATGTTATCCCATGTCTGCAACTCCTCCAACATACACCATGAACCCATGAACCTGGGTATGTGACAGCTTATCATGCAACAAAGGATTCGGTGGCAAGTATGAGATAGTGTTGTCTAGATTGAATAGAGAATTCATTGTTATAGTGAGTAGAAAAGCTAGGGAACACTAGGCAGCCGAAAACCCCTGTGTATTATATCATTCTAGATATAATACTCTCTCAGGTGAGATGTTTTTGTTGATGTTTCTGGTGAAGATAACAGAAAGATAGCTTTTCGACAGTTGAAGAGGTTGTCCTGGCATGAACTGCAACTAGCAACTGGTGATTTTAGTGAAAACAATGTGCTTGGGAAAAGGGGTTTTGGTAAAGTGTGCAAGGGAGTACTTGGAAATAACATAAAGGTTGTAGTGAAATGCTTGACTGCCCTACACGAAAACAGGAAAAAAAGCTCCATTGCACCATTCACATACTTGGTCCAAAAAAAAGGAAAAAAAGCTCCCACTTTCCAGAAACCGATACCCATGAGTGCAGCTGTGGTCTCTTCTACCCTCTCTGTTGAGGGATTTTTGTATACAATCACTATCTGAACTGTAAAGTCAGGTTTATTATGAGGAAGCAGGATGCCACATGGGAATCTATCCCAAATGTATCAGGATCGGATCCCATACAGAACCATATTGCATCCCTTCCAGATACACATCCATTATGGATCCAAGACATGTCCGAAAAGGATCCAGATATGATTCATACCCAGGTGTATAAGTCAAGAGGTCATTACACAGCTCGGCTAAGTTACAAATCTTTATTTGTCCCATATTCTCAAGACTTGGTGTTCAAAGCAAGTCTGAAAGTTGAAGGCTCCAAAGAAGACTAAATTTTTTATATGGGCTGTCTTTAGAAATAAGGTTTTGTAGTTATCCTTAAAAAATTAAGTTGACTTAAGAAAACATCCAAAAGAAGGGTAAGTCTTCACAATTGGTTGTGTTTAATTCAATATCTTATATTACTTTTTTACTTTCTTTTCATATCCATTTATCTCGGCTTTTTATGAAGCTTTTCTATCCTTGATTCCAGATCATCCAAATTGATGAACCAGCACTTAGGGAAGGGTTGCCTTTACGCAAGACAGAACATGCACACTACCTGGATTGGGCAG
>LPNX010405423.1:992217-1062344 GCA_001517045.1 Pseudotsuga menziesii | reverse complement strand
AACAATGAAACCCAACAATCGGCCTACCGAAACACAAAAGACACACTTGTGTGGGTTCAAGCAGATCTGATATTTGCGACAACGCAGAAAAACTTGCCGAAGGTCGTTAAGGTAGCCCACCATACTTGCATGTGCTTGGTGTGAATGTTTTACGATTGCCTCTTGGTACATTTTAAGTTAATGTGAAATATGAGTTGATTAAAATTAGGCAAGGGGGGGACTCCAGATATACCCGAGAGTAATTGGAGTATGTCCAAAACTAAAGCATCATGGCTACCCACAACGAATATGTGGGATGAATGGAGTCTCTGAGACTGTTGTTCATAATGCACCCAAAGGTTTAACAGAGATTAGTGCCTCGAGGTCATTTTTTCAGGAGTTCTCGCTTCCTTTGGGTATTTTACCACCGCTTACGGTTTGATCGAGGCGTTGGATTTTCACTTGATGGTGGTTAATTGGGGAAGGTGAAGACTAATTAAACTAGTCACTCATGTTGCTTTTGATGCAGCTTGACTGATCAGATAATCCACATCCAAGTAAAAATCATACACACCGGAGTATTGTCAATTTTAGTGAGTTTTAAAGGATGTGTTTTCTTAGAAAGAAAAAAAATCTCTAGGAATCTGTTTCGGTCCAAGTGAAATTCAGTCGGGGAATCAAGGAGGGGGTTGATTTTAGAACAATTACTTACAGAAATTAATGATAAGCAGAAAGCAGAAACAAATCACAAGTTTTCTAATTATTCCTACCACGCATCTCTTTCCCCTTGCAGGTCAATCGGGAAGTTGTGGGGTAAGTATTCAAGTTACTTTGATACTGAAATGTGGAATATATGATAAAGTAATCAAATCATGTTTTCCTACATGAATTAAAATAATATAAAGTGAACAGAAATAAGACAATGCGAAAAATAAAATAAAAGGCGTGAATACCCCTAGGGGGGATGGGCAATGGGATCAAAAGAGCCTATTCGGAGAATTTTTTTATTATATTTTGTTACAATATTACTAAAATGATCTGAATCCTCTTGTTTACTATATAGTATGAGACCAAGATCTTACAACTTTCCCAAAATTTAAAATTTACAGTCAAAGGGGAGCCCCCTAGGGGGATTTGAATGATCCCAAAGCCACTTTCAAACAACAACTTCTCTTCTTTCTGTTATGCCTGATAAAATAAAGTGAGGATGTTAGAATGAAATATTCCCAAAATCACTTTGAAATTACCTTTGGGTCAGCCTACTTTAAACCAAACCAAAATTGAGTTAAAACTAGCTAAAACGGTGAAAAAGGAACCAAGGAAAGCAAGCTTTCCTTGGGATATTGGATTGATATTTGGGAAGCCAATGATATATGCAATGATTTCTAGATTTAATCTTTTTAAAATAGAAACAATAATCTAATGCATGCAACCTATGGATTTTCTTTAAATTGCCATGCAAAATGGACGATTTCCCTGGACTAGATCTAGAATGCTTAATGAGACCTTTTAGAAATGAGATCTAGATTATGAGCTTTGAAATAATAGATCTATGTAATTTTTACTTTAATATGACATATCTAAGTGATAACACAACTTTTAACTAAAGTAACCAGGTAAGATTTGGATTTTTATAAGGAGGAAGAGAGAGAAAGAGTGCTGGAAGCCTTAAAGATCAATCGTGGAGCTTTCTGGTGGAATGTCGAGGGACTATGCCTTTGAGAAATTTTTGGATAAATTGAGGAAGAAAGCTATATCAGCACCCTCTCCAAGCTAGGAATCTGTTGTTAACTGGAAAAATCCCTCACTCAGCTCTACATGGCCTACACCACCCAAGGACACCCATACACGATACTTGTAACACCCCATTAGACCCCCACACCCTCAAAAAGGATTAAGAATGAAGAAAAGGGCTTAAAAACCCCCAAAAGGAGACTAGATAACTCTCCTAGGGGATAAAGCCTCCAAAAAGGGGCTAAAACCCCTCAAAGAAGCCTAAAACCCTAAAAGGAGCTAAAGTTAGGGTGGAAGGGGCTAAAATCCCAAAAAGGGGCTAAAGCCCTAACCAAGGGCTTAAAAGTCCCCGAAAAGAGATATAAAAGGACGGTGGGGGTCACTCTCAAACAAATCCTCTCTTGCATATTGTTATGCTACCCGTGGATGTCTTAAGACCTCTTTTGCCTCTCAAGCCACCCACATCCCCCTATCTTCCACTCACATTCCCCATTGAGCCATAGCTCCTCCTCCATTACTGAGTGAGATAGAGAGGTGCTTCCTTCCAGCCAGGGCATGGTGGCCCATTTGGAATGTCCTCTTCCGATTAGGCCTTGAGGCCCAAAACCACTAACCTATGTGATTCCTGTGGGTTCGAGCGGTTACTGACAGCTAGGGAATCAGCTAAGGACTGAGGCTCACGAGTGGTGGTACCATAGACTGGTGACATTGGGTCACAACACCATACATTCCTATGGTGAGTTCACTCAGAAGCTCATAGAGAGGTTTGACAAGAAATATCCAGAGATACATTTCAGGGAGTTGGCTCAACTCAAAAAGACTGGTAGTGTAGAAGCTTTCATTTCAGAATTTTAGAGGATAATCGTTATGGTAACAGATGTGTCAGAGAGTAGATTGACTATGTTATTCATTGAGGCCCTCACAAAGCCACTACGGGGATGGGTGAAAGCCTACAAACCCCTCACTCTGTAGGATGCCATTAGCAGAGCAAGAGATCTTCAGGATTCAGTCCCCAAAAACAAATTCCCACTGAAAACCAATTTTTCTTGTTAGGGACAAGGACAGGAAACCTTTCCAGCAGGATGTGCCCAAGAAAACCTGGTTAGACGAGGACACTAGGAAATATCTAAGAAGGAAGAAACTATGCTTCACCTATCAGGAACCATGGGTACCAGGACATAGGTGTGCAGGGAAGGCGAAGACTCACTACATTGAGGTATATTTAGACAGTGATGAGGAAGACTCTAAGCAGGAAGCCACAGAAGAACTATGGGTAGTTGAGGAGGAACCACACCAGGGTGATACACCAGAGGGGGTCATTGCTACACTATATGGAGTACCAAGATTCGATACTCTTAGGGTCAAGGGAGTAGTACAGGGTCACAGAGTAGGAGTATTGATTGATGGGGGATCCACCCACAATTTCATTGACTCCGCTTGGTTATCCAAGAGAGGTATTTAGACCGAGAAGTTCGAAGGATTCACTATAGCAGTAGCTGGGAACTCCAACATGGAGTGCAACTAATGGATCCTAAAATTGAATGTCACCTTAGGTAACTATCAGATGACAGACTCTTTCTATGTAGTGGATGCAGTAGATACTCATGTGGTATTGGGTGTTCAGTGGCTTTATTCTATAGGGAAATACACTACAGACTACAGGGCAATGGAAATGGAGTTCCAGGGGCCAGACGACAAACGAGTAGTTTTGAGGGGCATGAACACTTATCTCCCAAAACCGGTCTTGTCACAGAGGATGGAGGCAATACTCTGATAGGATGATCTAGAATGGGTTGCAGAATGTTTGGTCACCTTCAGGATACCCCCAAAGACCAGCGCACAACACCCAAGTGACATTCAAACCTTGCTACAGAAACATGAAAATGTTTTTTGGGACCATCCATCAGGTAGCCCACCATACCAAGGTTTTGAACACATCATCAAGCTAGAGGAGGGGACACAAGCAGTCATCACCACTCCTTACAGGCATCCCAAAAGGTACAAGGATGAGATTGAGAAAACAATCAAAGAATTACTGGAGCTTGGATATATTCGGCCCAGTTCTAGCCCCTTTGCATCCTCTGTAGTACTGGTCAAAAAGAAGGATGGTACACTGCGAATGTGCATCGATTATCGAGCACTCAACAAAAAGACCATTAAGAACAGGTATCCCATTCCCAGAATTGAAGAACTCATGGATGAGCTTCGGGGAGCTTAATACTTCTCCAAGATCGATCTTCACTCAGGATACCATTAGATCAGGGTAAGGGACTAGGACATCTCCAAAACAACTTTTCGCTGTCACTATGGTCACTATGAGTTTTTGGTCATGCCCTTTGGACTTACCAATGCTCCGGCCAATTTTCAGTCATGCATGAACCACACCTTCAAAGCATAGCTACGTAAGTTTTTGCTCGTCTTCTTTGATGACATCCTGATTTACAGCAAAACATGGGAAGAGCATCTGAAACACGTGGACGAAGCGTTGAGTATTTTAGAAGAACATTCACTTTATGTGAAAATGTCCAAGTGTGAGTTTGGCATGAAGGAAATGCTGTATTTAGGACACATAATCAATGCAGAAGGAGTACAGGTTGACATGGAGAAAATTTGAGCTATCAGAGATTGGCCCGTGCCAAAAATAGTTACAGAATTGAGAGGTTTCTTAGGTCTGTGCACTTATTACCGACGGTACGTTAAGGGATTCTCCCAATTTGCAGCTCCCCTCACAGATCTCACCAAGAAAGGAGCGTTCACTTGGACAGACTTAGCACAGAAAACTTTCAAGGAGATGAAGGTTATTATGAGTTCTTGTCTAGTTCTAGCATTACCATACTTTTCACAACCCTTTGTAGTAGAATGTGATGCCTCAGGGGAAGGGTTAGGAGCAGTGTTGATGCAGAATAATCACCCTATTGCATTTGAGAGCCATAAATTGAAGAACTACGAGCACCATTACTCCATATATGACAAAGAGATGCTAGCCATCTTGCATGCTCTCACAAAATTCAGACAGTACCTAGTGGGCAGTAAGTTCAAAATCAAAACCGATCATAATAGCCTCAAGTATTTCCTCAAGCAGAAGGAACTGAATGAGTGACAGCAGAAATGGGTCAGCAAAGTACAAGCCTACGATTTCGATATCGAGTATGTAAAAGGTAATAATAATGTAGTAGCTAATGCATTATCCAGGCGTCCAGCCCCATTATCTCTCAGTAGTATATCCATGGATTGGAGGGCACTTCTCTTAGTGGAATACTCCAAAAATAAATTCGCTTGCGAATTATTGGATAGGCAAAATCAGGATGGCAGGTACAGGATTGTGGATGACATCATCTATTACAAAAACAGGATATACCTTGTTCCAGAATCCACATTGAGGAAAAAGATCATTCAGGCAGCCCACGATTCTCCTTTATCAGGGCATCAAGGTTTCTTAAAGACCTACAGGCAGATCAGAGAGAGGTTCTCATGGAAGGGCCTCAAGGGGGAAATTATGCAGCATGTCCAGGAATGTAGCATCCGTCAGCAGAACAAGATTGAGAACACCCATCCAGCAGGGTTACTCCAGCCACTACCAATTCCAGAGAAGAAGTGGGAAAGAATCTCTATGGACTTTATTCCAGACTTGCCCAAGGTCCAAGGGTGAGATTTTTTATATGTAGTAGTTGACAGACTGACCAAGTTTGCACATTTCTTCTCGATATCATCAGACTACTCGGCAGCTCAAGTGGCTAAGTTATTCTTTAGGGAGGTCTTCAGGTTACATGGGTTACCTAAGACCATTGTCAGTGATCGGGATAGCAGATTCACGGGTGCCTTCTGGCAGGAACTGTTCAGATTGGTGGGGACTGAATTGGCTACTAGTATGAGTTATCATCCCCAGAGTGATGGGAAAATGGAAATAGTCAACAAGTGGATCGAAGGATATTTAAGGAACTATGTAGCAAGGCAGCAACGAACCTGGATCAAATGGCTACACCTAGGAGAGTATTGCTACAATACTACCTATCGCATGCCTATTAGGATGAATCCTTTTAAGGCATTATATGGTTACGAGGCCTTGGACTATGCATATTTGGTATTTGGAGATAGTAGGGCTCCTAAGGCTAAGGATTGGATACAGGACAGTCAGGACATTCTGAAAATATTGAAGGAGAATTTACAAACAAACCAGAATCAACAGAAGTTGTATGCCGACAAACACAGGATTGAGCGGAGCTTTGAGGTAGGGGATTTAGTATACTTAAGGCTCTAGCCTTATAGACAGTCCTCACTTAAGAAGAAAGGAGCAGAGAAGTTAAAACCCTGCTTATATGGACCATACAGAATAATCAGGAAGGTGGGAGAGGTGGCATACAAACTATAACTTCCACATGGAAGCAAAATTCACAATGTGTTCCATGTATCTAATCTGAAGAAGAGCCTTGGTCAACACATTGCTCCATCTATCGAATTGCCTCCTTTAGATGATGAAGGAATGCTGATACTGGTTCCCGAATGGATCATACAGACTAGAGAAAGGAAGCTCAGGAACATGGTAATCAGAGAATACTTGGTTCAATGGAAAGAACTACCGCAAGAGGATGCCACCTGGGAAGGTGAACAGGTATTGCAACATCCCAATTTGAAGTTTCTTGAGGACAAGCAATCTCAAGCGGGGAGGATTGTAATGTCCTCTTCTGATTAGGCCTTGAGGCCCAAAACTACTAACCTATGTGATTCCTGTGGGTTCGAGCGGTTACTGGCAGCTAGGGAATTAGCTGAGGACTGATGCCATCCATAGAAGATCTAGGGCATCATCATTGGTCAATAAGGGCCATCGGGGCCAAAGACCACCTCAGTGCATGCCATCCAAGAATTATTTAATGATGCATGCACTCTTTAAGTCTCCATCTACATGCATGCAAGTCAATTGCAAATTAGAAGATAAAGTGACCTAATTAGGTCAAAGATTAGGTTTTTCACAATTGAAAGTTATAAAAGAGGGATAAAGTGAAAGGAGACTTCACTTTTGATTATTATTATTTTGGGAGCTCTTGGATAGAAGCACAGCGTGCCGCACAGCAGTTGGGGTTGGAGACGGAGTCTTCAGCTAATGGGATTTTGGCAGTGAAACATCTGTCCTAGTCTCATTCTAGGTAAGCCATCCAGGTTCACCATTTGTTCTTACATTCATTCATAAGTTATCCAGTATATGGTATAGATCGTTGCAGGGACACGTGTGCAGCCGTAAGGGGGGGTTTTTAGCCAGAAAGTCCTAATCAGTTGCAGGGCCTTCAGATCTCAACTTTACTCCGAAACTTAGGCACCATTCTCATCATCAACATCATACTCCGGTACCTGGTGATTATTAGATCCATCCGTGCTCATCCGGAGAAGTTATCAGCAATTTCAGGATCCAGGGGGCGTGAGCATCTGTCTCTCTGGAGCAAGTCACTATCCTTCCTAGAGATCTCAGAAATCCTGCATGTACCAGGCATTCTCTCCATCACGGGAAGGCTATCAGTCCTGAAAATCGGCAGCATCATCGAAAACCTCCTTCACTGAAAGCATCACCCTTTTCTAACTGGGGTTCTTGCTGCTGGGGGTTGACCGGAAGCAGAAGAGATCTGCCCATCTCCGATCCAGTTCTCAGTGCTTGCATACTATCTCAGGAGTAGTCTATCCGGCTTATCAGTGGTAAGTGTTCATTCTATCCCACAAACCCTAACCCTAATTTTTGCTATAAAATAGGGATTTTTGTATGGCAGTTTGCATGCCCAGTTGTATCAGCATATTTGCTTAGAAATAGAAAATATTGGGATTTGGGATATTAGATCATTTCACCAAAGGAGAGGTATAATCTTGTTTTGTTTATGTATTTTTCTTTGATAGCTTAGTTGTTTTCTAACCAATATTTGCTTGCAGGTTTGATCTTTAACATGTTTTGCAGGTTTATTTTTGCTTAATATTTGTATGCAGGTAGCCAAGGCGAAGCCCTAACCTTGTTTGCAGAGGGGCTCACGGCCATTTTCTTTCTTGTTTTTCGCTTTATGTCCATTCCATTTTCTTTCTGAATTTTCCACAAGTAGGAACCTACCCTTCTATCCTATAGACAAAAGGGAGCCATTCCTGCCCCTGTAGTAAGGAGAAATCCCTACTACAAAACCGGTGACCATACCAAGTCAATCTCACATGATCCCTGGTTCAGTTTTTTCAAATTTCAAGTTTTTTTAGTTTATGCCCTAGTTTTAGAAATTTCTTTTCAAATCTAGCTTAGATCTAGTTTATTTCCAGTTTTTATTGTTGTTTAAGCCTTTGCAAGGAAAATCCAAATTAGTTTGGACACAGTACAAATTACTGTCGGCCGGATCTGACTCAGCATCAGAAAAACCCCAAATCCGGGGCAAGTCGCACTTATCGATCCTGAATAGGGGATGAGGTCGCTCTTTTAGGACTCACAGGTGCGACTAGGTCACCCTTTTCCCCTCGAAAGGTGTGACTTCATTCAGGCAGGCAGGCCCCTTCTGTCTGTGAAATCTGTGCGACCCCCTCACCCATTTCTAGAAAATTTTTGTGACCCCCTCACCGAAATTGACCCGAAACATGCGGTCTGTCAATTAGTACTTAATTTTCAGTTTAATAGGGACTTTCAATGTGGCTCAGCCACCTATGTCCAGCACAGTAGTTCAATTTCTGTTTCTGTTTTAATTTACTGCAATTTCATGAACAAACAAAGTGTAAATTCAAAAAAAAATTATTGCTTAATCAACATAGCCTAACTAAAATTGACTTAAAATCAAATATTTCTTACCCTTCCTCCTCTACCCAGTCATCACCCTTTAGGGTATTCTGGTACATGACGAAGGTCATAGCTCATATAGTCCTGGGCCCTTCACTAAATATTGTTCTAAAGCATTAAAAATGGATGACCTGGAAGGTAGAGGGGGTAGAGAAGGAGGGATTCTCATGGCGCTAAGCGTCCTCCTTGTTGACCAACCTTGCATCTGGGAGGTGAACTATGGATCTATGGATGGGATTAGTCCCATTGTGTTGAGATCCCAACACCTTCTCTTGGTCTAAGAGGAATATAGGTGTAAGGTAGTCACCTAGTTAGGCTATCACATTCAGGGTTAAAAATGTATCTGTTGACAAATTTATGATTATTCACTTCTTACATAACAAAGATATGAAATATACCATAATATGATGAATTCATAAACCATTTGCAGCCACCTAATACTAGAAAGACACAAAAACATATACACCATACCACTAAATCAACCCAACTCAGTTCATGACGTTGAGAGAGCCTTAAAATTTATCAATTTACACTAAGTTCAAAAAATCTGCAGTCTTTGAGGGCATAAGTCCTTGACTGCTTCAACCATGGGAAGTACTTGGGATCTGCCCAAAAACTCATTGTGAGGAGTACCACAAGAACCCCAAAGTAGCTGGTCACTGAGAGGAATTTCCAAGTGAAACGGGCAACGACCCCCACCGATTGAGTAGAAACGCCCATGAGGAAAAAGCCAAGCGCTATCTTCTGGCAGTCTTGGTGGCCGAGTGACCACCTAAAACTAATAGGAATCCATTGAAACTAGGGTCCAAACATCATTCCCATCAGTTTGATAAACATCTAACACAATTTATCCCCCACACTCTTCCTCATGCCTAAGAGGTGAACCACCACCATTTAGGACATTAAACTGACAACGTTGAAACCATTCTCAATGATCTCCCACACCATCAGAAGGCCACATAGCCTCTGATTTAGATTTAGACCCATACCAGTTTAAACCTGACCTCCATACTACACCATCAAGCCCCACGGTCGGTGCAAATACGGATCCATTTTCTGGCATAACCATAGCAAGTGGACCCATGTCCACACCACAACCTATCACCAACAACTCTGCAGGTGGCCCAAGCATAATCATGCAAACTGTCATCAGTTAGCTGCCACCACCCATAGTGACCAGCCAAGTTGGCCCACTTGCAACACACGGGGGAAGTGGCCCTTCCACACACACTACCCCTCTTGCCACATAAGGGGGCAGTGGAACATCTACTTACATTTCCCCTACTATCATACATGGGTGCAATGTTCCCTCCACCCACATCGTCCCTCCCACCACAATTGAGGGCATTGGCCCATCTATAATGGCACAACCAATACCCCCAGTTATGCAGGTACATTATGCACATGCAAACCCCACCACCATCCCTTCCCCATCTCACATCAACCTGGGGTCCAATCTGCCTTTCATGGCTCATTTTAACTTGCCTGATTTAGCTCAATTGACAAACGACCCCATTCACCATCAATATTTTTGGCCTCCAATGCCAAATATGCTGCCATCAGACATCCCCAAGTTTGAAGGCAAGGTAGGGGAATGCCCCCAAAACCATATTATGACATTCCATCTATGGTGCTCATCCAACGACATCATAGATGATTCCATCAAGCTAAGGCTATTCCAACGCACCCTTACAGGTGTCGTGACCAAATGGTACATTGAGCTACCGCAGGCCAAATATCCATATTTCAACTCCTTAGCTTTCATGTTCTTACAGTATTTCCAACTCCCCGTCAGATATGACGAAGGGGCGGAGATCATGTTATCCTATCACCAAATCACTGTGACACATATAACCGACCACATCCATGAGTGGCGGCGATGTCGTAGCTTATGTAAAATCCAACTTGACGACAAGATCTTCTTGGATTGGTTCCTCAAGACCTTACTCTCGCTCATAGCAAAGGACGTTGCATCCGAACGTCCCAAATCCGAAGAGGAGGCCATATTGAAAGCCCAACAATTTGACCTTATTTGAGGCCAGTCTAGATATCTGTACACCGTCATTCTAGACACCCCCCATCCCAACACCTCCTACCAGGATGTACCAGGGGCATCTCATGCTGCAGACGACATCGTAGGCTCAGTCTCCCAACAGCCACAACACCGTCTGACACCACCTGCAGTTCTGCCACAACCAAGCAACACTTCTAGTGTTGCCTACCAAAACCAAACTCCAGACTACGCCAGAATGATGTCCCAGTCTAGAGCAACAACTTCCTATGCACAGCCTGCACCACCACAATAGGCTCAGGCCTTGGCATGGCCAACAAAGCAGTATGTAGGGTAAATGCCCACATTTGTGGTACCACAGCCCATCCAAATTTATTATGCACCACTAGTGCATGCGGTTCAAGCCCTCTCCCTTACTCCACCTGCTCCAATGGGACAAGTATTTGCACAACAAAACCGTCCCAACTAGCCTTCCCCCAACAATAAACAAGGGAAAGCTAGAAATAATCGGCCCAGGAACCAAGCCAATAACCAACCATAGGGAGGTAGTCAACAACCAAACCCTCCCAACAATGCCGCAGGGAACCGACCCACCCAAAACCCCCCATGACCAAATGCTCCTAAAAAAAATGCCGCGTTATGCACAAACCAAGCGTGCACACTCTGTGAGGTCTATGGGCACTACACATTCAAGTGTCCCCTCAGGCCGCCAACGCCATGAACCAAGCCCAACCCAACCCGACACCACAAGGAACTCCTCCTATGGTGCTTCAAAACCCACTACCTATCCAAGGGTTGGTGGTAACTGCACCCCCTAACCAACCCAATCCCAATTCTCTAGGGGCACCTCCCATAGCCAAAATAGGTGTTCACCACTTGCTAGCCATGACGACTGAAGAGGTCAACTTACAAACTAGACGGAATCAGTACGGTACCACCACCAAACCCGCTGACACATCAGCAGCATCTACGTCCAAATCGATCAATGCACCTCTTCAATTACCCCCTTTCTCCCATCCCCCCATATGTCAAATGGCCAACAACGCCATAGCTAGAGCTGCTGTCAGTTATAGCATTGTGGATGATTTGACCCAAACACCAACGGCCATGTCCGCTCTGGAGGTACTCAAAATGTGCCCAACATAGCGGAAAACATTACTAGCTTCCCTTGGGGCCGTAGACCCCTCTGACTCCAAGTTGATCATCTTCAACATAAAGAATGGAGAACCATGCATGCCATCCACCATCACCTTCCAAATCCTAATATCTATCCGAAACTTGGTTGTGCATCGGTGTAGTAGATGAGGGGCATCTACGTGCGTTATGTCTACCCTAGTTTGGTAGAAGCTAGAATCACCAATTCTACAACCATCCTCCACAACTCTATGGGCTTATGATGGCCATCCCACTAAAGCCCAAGGAATCCTCTGCCATGTCCCCATCACATTAGCCGGGAAGACAGTGCTGATCGACATAGAGGTCGTCAACGCTCAACTGGACTATAACCTTCTCCTCGGAAGAAGTTATATGTATGCCATGAGAGCGGTCACATCAACTATCTTCCATCTCATGATGTTCCCCCATGAAGGGAAGATTGTGATGGTTGATCAAATCACTTATCATGATCCGCAAGGGTTAATGACACCCATCAACGATATCCCTACCATCACCACCATTGGGCCACAAGGGACGACTGCACATGCTAATGTCATCCCTACAATCAACACTATGATTGACAACACACCAGCCCCACCATTGTTGAATGTGGGCCCTTGGTTGTTTGCTGATCCCACCATGACGGCTCCTTTCCCCTTAGTGTCACCACCACCGACACAAAATAAGACTACGAACTTGTGCATGGTATCATCCAGCATTTCTGCACCCAAACAACAACCGCAGCCACAACCCCAACCATAACCACAACATCATCCGCAGCCGCAACACCAACAGCAACCGCAACATCATTCACAGTAGTACCATTACACACAACCACAACCACATCCCCATATGCAACCTTCAGGGAGTTATCTGGGCTCATCTCTAGTCCATACGATTCCTTTCCTGTTTCCCCCACCTGGCATCATGAGCAAGCCAGTAATGGCCACCTTAAGCCTACCCAACTTTACATTGGGAATTTTGGTATGGTATCTTGATCCACCAGCTCAACCAGCAATTCCCCAAGTTGTTTTAACCCTAGTGCAACCTATCATAGTTGAGTCTCACCCTCCACCCGGTCCGTAAAATCCAACCACCGCACCCACACTGCCCCACCCAAAAAGGGCTAGGGAAAAGAATGCCAAATCCACCACAGAACCGCGACAAGTCCCACCTTGCGCAGTCTGCGAGCAATAGGGCCATCCAACTCAGAATTGCCCTGAAATCCGAGGGATCCGTGCACATTTGGATGCCATGGATACAAACAAAAACATCCCCGTGGTTGAACTCCCAACCGTGCCGATAGTCAAAAACAAGGAATTGAGAACAAACCATGCTTGCGTCCTTTGCGGTTTGTATGGACACTATTCTCACCACTTCCAAGACTTGTCTAAGTTTCGAATGGCTCTGGCCAACCTCTGACAACATTCCCTTGAATCTGAGATCACCCTAATCGAAGAAGTTCACCCCCCACCTCCTTCTTCGGACACCATGTCCATTTACATGATGTTCAGTTCTATAGACCCTCTTGTCTCCACCATCACCGACAGTCCATCAGACCTGTCTCTTCCATTGTTTCCCTAGCCACAGCCACAAGCTTAGTTGCAACCTCAACCTCAGTTACTAGGGAAACATTGGGGTTCATTCTCGATCAACACGATCCTTTTCCTTTTCCTTTTCCTTTTCCCTTTCCTTTTCCTACCATCCAGGATCATGAGTAAGTCTGTCTTGGCAATATGAAATCTACAGGATTTCACATTGGGATATCCTATGTGGTACCTTGAACCACCTACCATACCTCTGAGGCACCAAGATGTGTTGACTCATGTCCAGCCAATTGAGATGATGTTGCACCTACCTCCAAGTCCATCAAAGACTCCTCCCGTCTCTAGGCCTGCCCCTCTTCCTCCAACAGAGACTGGGGGTAAGGAAACCAAAGCCACAACTAATACCATTTTCATGATATCTAGCACTAGTTTCCCTTTCTCCTCGTCAGCTATAGAAGATCCACTTGATATAACCCAGCACCACTTATGCGATGACGGAGATATATGTAAGACCGCCTTCAGTTTTACCCCATTCCCTTTAAACCATAATGTGGAATCGGTTATTCCCATAAAATACTAGATTCCATAATCCTACCTTGCCAATGACCTTTGTCTCGGAAAGTGGGCACACCTCTTCGCTAACTTAGATGGTCGACTCTTGAAGAAGCTACGCAACGGGCTCCACCTCAAGAAAGCCTATGCTTAATACCACCACTATGAGTCCCTTATAGCATAGTTTTCTCCCTTTTTGTTTTGCAACATTTTTACCACAAATCAGAAATCCCCCCATTTAGGGGAAACACCATTAGCTACTAATCCAAAGTCACCCGGAACCTATTCGAGACACCTCTCACACCTCTGGGCTCAAATTTCTATCTTCTTATGAGACCATCGTCTCATGTTTAACAAGCAAATTTTGGGACCGCTTCCTGGAAGTCACCTCGATTTACAAGCCACAGCATGGTGATACGAGGGTCTGCAGACTTGTACTTGTATCACTCTTGCCTACCGCTACTCATGCGGGTTTTCGGGCCACCACCCTTTAAGGGACACTATTTTCTTGCATTTTAACACATAGTTGTCTTCTCCATCCACCACACCTTACACGGACCTCTGGACCATTGTCCACAAAATGATTTATTTTTCTTGCATGTATTTGGCATATAAGTGCGCTCAAACTTGTACTCACATCACATGTAGTCAATTCCATCCACCACAACTCACACACAACTCTCCTGACCTTTTTTCGAGAGCCACCTCGGTTTGCGTGCCTCTGCCGCACCGACTCGCGAGTCTCTGTCGTGATCTATCCCACGCATGTATTTGTATGTTTGAGATCCTTCTACTCTGTCCATACTACATGGATGACCTTTGGACCATTTTCCACCATCCCAACATGGGGCACCATCTGTGCCACCACAATCGGTTGACCATACTGGAGTTTCATTCAAGCTCTCTTCTAACTCCTAAAAACAATGAAAAGATAGTCGAGCACAACTACTTCCTTTCCCACTCATTAAAGGATAGGAAAGGGCATCTACATCGTCTTGTTTACCTCCTTTACCAGACCATGTAGACCATTAAATGAAAAGGAACACCTTGGCATGTTCAAGCCAAGACCGTTCCCATTTGCATAATTTTATGCTTTCTCGGATAGAGGGGCTGCACCTTACAAAAAATATCACTATAGGTTGTCGTTAAGCTCTTTTCCATCCTTCTCATCAAGAAAATATTGCCGAGCAAACTTGGTTTCATTCATGCTTGTAAAAGTAGTTGAATGACCGTCCAGTCAGAATAGGTTTAACCTTTTCTGGCCTGATTGGACTACCAATAGTAAAGAAGTCTCTCATCTCCTGCAGGATGGGTGAGCTCTCCTATGTATACTTTTATCCTTTTTCAAGCACAGAAGACTACCAATGAAAAAGAGCCCCCACTAGAGTCTTCTTCGTGCTTTCAGACTCTCTAAAATTGAAAGCACAATCGAGCATTTACTTTCTCGTGCTCACCAAAAATCCACGAGATCGTATCACAATGGTGTCCCTAGAAACCACCCCACAGAAAATAGTTTGGCTGCATTCCCACATTGGGTCATCTTTGTTTAGAGTACTCTGCAATGTGTCTTCCTTGGATCCCATCAATATAAAAAGTGTCTACCTCCTCCAAGTATTTCCCATCTGCAGTAACATTCCTGGTATTACAGCTATGATCCCATTCCCATGAGTCAAGTTTCATTTGCTTCCTGGTCCACCCTGCCATCATAATCTGAATAAAGGAAGTTTGATTCTACCACACTCCCGTTGCCCCTGTTCAAATATTTCCCTCCCCCCCCCATTCAGTGGGTCAGTCTGCAGATTGTCTCACACCTTTCAGTTATCTCCCTCACACTTCTGGTCAAGAAAACACCATTGCCTTGACTAGGGGCAGGTCTCCCTTTGTCGACGACAACACATATATTCTAGAGGATAGACCCAGAGGTCCTTGTATCCTATTTTCATTAACCTCATTGATGAGTTCCTTGGACCACTTGACAGGAGTCCTTAGTGCCTCTTGGGATGGTTGTTTCTCATGTGCTCAACTCCAACTACATCATTTCACCATTGAGATTCGTACAGGGTTTGGTCCGTGCAGTATTTGGTCAAAGACCCCGGATGTCACTTGACCCTAGCACATTTATGAGTCTATTCAAGGGACATAAATAGGTTATGTCCCTTATGATTTCCGGGTTGCATTGGAGACAGTGTTCAAGAGCCCCAACAACGCTTCTATATAGATTTATGATTGATGTAGCATACTTGTACCATAAAGACTCTCACTCTCAATCAGCGAGTCCATACAGCTATGTATTGTCCCAGATCCAGCAGGCTGTCAATCATGAAGATATAGCATTCCATGAGAATTCCATGGGTCCAATGTACCAGTTCTTTAGATCAATATTGTATTCGGCCTCATATTAAGGCAACCATTATTGTATCATCAGTTGTATATGATCAGCTGTTGTATTTTAGAACATAGATCAAATTATTCTCTTGACATTGTCATGAGCATGGGGATGCCTGCCTCATCCATATACATGTCACACATTATTTTTATCTCACCAATTGATGGGAACCATATTAATACAAAAACCAAAAGCCACCATGCCATAGCCCTGGAAGAACCACCTCTACGCAGCAAATCCTATGATGTCCGTCGGCCATACGATGAGCTCCTGCCCTCGCACATCAGGGGGCAATCTGTTAACCCAAAAATCCCTCACTTAGCTCTACATGGCCTACACCACCCAAGGACACCCATACACGATCCTCGTAACACCCCATTCGACCCCCACACCCTCAAAAAGGCTTAAGAATGAAGAAAAGGGCTTAAAAACCCCCAAAAGGATCCTAAATAACTCTCCTAGGGGCTAAAGCCTCTGAAAAGGGGCCAAAACCCCTCAAAGGAGCATAAAACCATAAAAAGGAGCTAAAGTTGGGGTAGAAGGGGCTAAATCCCTGACCAAGGGCTTAAAACCCTAAAAGTCCCCCCAAAAAGCTATAAAAGGAGGGTGGGGGGTCACTCTCAAACAAATCCTCTCTTGCATACTGTTAGGAAATCTGTGGATGCCTTGAGACCTATTTTGTGTCTCAAGCCACCCACATCCCACTCTCTTCCACTCACATTCCCCATTGAGCCATAGTTCCTTCTCCTTTGCTAAGTGAGATAGAGAGGTGCTTCCTTCCAACCAGGGCATGGTGGCCCATTTCACCAAAGGAGAGGTATAATCTATTTTTGTTTATGCATTTTTCTTTGATAGCTTAGTTGTTTTCTGACCATTATTTGTTTGCAGGTTTGATCTTTAACATGTTTTCCAGGTTTATTTTTGCTTAATAGTTGTTTGCAGGTAGCCAAGGCGAAGCCCTAACCTTGTTTGCAGAGGGGCTCATGGCCATTTTCTTTCTTGTTTTTTGCTTTCTGTCCATTCCATTGTCTTTCTGCATTTTCCACATGTAGGAACCTACCCTTCTGTCCTATAGACAGAAGGGAGCCATTCCTGCCCCTATAGCAAGGAGAAATCCCTGCTACACCTGCAACTGAATCCAAAGACTTGCCAAAATGCTTGTGAGATCCGGTTAATACATAAACAGAGATTTCAGAATAACATGCATATACACTTATAAACATGTTGAATCAAGATCTCTAAACATGCATCAAAAGGAAAGATATGGGCAATAAAATTATTAACATACTCCTTTCCTATCAAGATCATAATAAACTTATTATCAATCTTTTGCAATGAATCCACAAACAATTAGCAAATTATGAACATAGATACAGGTTACCTCAGTAAAACATGGCAATGCTCATCCACACACACAATAACATGACACTGTCTTGCCTCCAAAGCTTATCTTTATTTAAAATGAATAATAACAACAATAAAATAGCAACAACATCTCAATCCTAGTTCTAACTAGCTTGGAAGAGGTAATCTATGCTTTATTTATATAAAAAATAGAAGATATAGCCCAGGGGGGCGCAAATCCCAAGGAGAGAGGGACTTCAGCTGAATGTGGAGTGAATATGGGCCTGATCTGTGTCTAAATGAGCCTGATATGAGTCTCATTGAGTGCAACTATCAATCGGAGAGATGATCTGTCTGACACCTCAACCTGCTGACTGAAGCATCCACCAAAGCTCAATCAGATGGGCCCACGCGTGTGGAGGAGAGAGAGAGGGCGCAATTCCCAATATTGCATGCTATGATGCACTCCCAGATTAGCCCAGATCACCTCCTTTAGTCAAGGAATTGTCAGATCTAGTCAATCCCTAGCCGATGAGACTGGTTTCAGTCAAATCAGAGCAAATCCCAATGATTTAGGATTTGGGGTTTTCTCCATTATTTAATTAATTCATCAATTAAATAATCAATCTTTGATTTTTAGGGATTTTTGACCTCAATGATGGACAAATCACTCAAAACTTATAAAAAGTGGGCCTATGGGTTTACATGGCACTCTAATCTTTAAAATGAGCAACCCCATGACTGAAACTGATTTTTTATCCCACTTTTACTACAAAACCAATTTTTCCAATTAGACTATTAAAAAAATAGCCTATGTTTTGCGGAAAAATTAAAATTTAAAAAAGGTAAGAAAAAAAAAACCTAGGGAGACTTAGACATGTTGATATGACTCGACCATAATGCCTACCATGTTTATACATTGACACTTAGACTCTAGTAACCTCAATAGGCCTAAATGCCAAGCCTACCACCCCAACTTTGGAGGTATTGAGTGAAAAATTCAGAAATTATCAGTCGTTTACTCAACAACCAATAATAACCAAGGGAAAAAACACTCTGCGCTGATCGGATTGACAAATAAATTCTAAGAGATTGAGTCTTTTATAGACACTATCATGCTAGAACATTTTATTACAACTCCCCTATGAGGTATGAACATGTGATATAGTACAACAAGCACTTCCCAGAAGCACTTCCGAAGGTCTTCTGAAGTCCGAACAAATCATCTTTGTCTGGTTCACCAGGCTCACTTGATAAACAACCACTAAGTACAACTTAGGTGGTAACATCTGGCTCCAATTGTGGGATGTGTGCTCGATCTGGTCAAAAGGGAATGAGAGGACACAAGAACACTAGAATCTCTGGTTTATACACCCTGTAAAAACATCTTAAGTTGACAAGAAAACCTCAGTAGCACAAGATTTATATAAAATCCAAATGAACCATTAAGCTGATTTATTTAAACAAAATAAATGTAACTAACTAATGAAATAAATTTTTTATTATAGCTAAGTACAAAACATAAATGCAAAAAGTAAATGCTCTCTTTTAAGGAGCTTATTTTCCTACTCTAAGCATGATATGAAAAGGTTAGGTGTAATAAAAAATCCAATGTAACCACCTAATAATTTTATTAACATAAAAAAAAATTGCCTTGTCTTTGGTTACCGACCAAAGTAAGGATACTTTATTAAGAAAATACAAACCTGCGTGATGATCTGGAAGGGACGGGATGGATGTGAAATCATAGCCATGAATAATGTCATCAAACTTCCTCCCAAACTAGTAAGTGCTTGCGCAAGCTTCTTCTATCCATGACTGGATAGGGTTGATGTACAAATCAGAATGATGAGGCAGATTGACTACACCATCATATTGATCATCAAGGCTTACTGGATGATAACTCACTGTATAAGCCTCAAGCGACTCCAAATCATAAGGAAACTCTATATGTGAAGATGATAGTTGAGACTGATATTCTACTAACTGCATCACATCTGTCTTTTCACAACACTTCTTCTCAATGTCTTCATTATTGCTACCTTTTTGCGGCTCTACATGATATGAATCTTAATGATCATATAAGAGTTTTGAATGCTGCTTTTCCATACTAGCATTTTCCTAGGTCTCCAGATGCACTCTTCCCTCTATGGAAGTATAGTAGATTGGACTTCCACAAATTTCTAAATAGACACTCCCCTGACTGGATATAGCATAGATGGGATTCTCAATAAGATATTCACAAAAATTCCAATAGTCATCACTGCCATCTATGTCAGATGTGATGGATTCCCTATTGCTGATATCAAGTTCTCTTTGTCTTCATTATTGATTCTGATATATGGCTCAGACTGATCATATGGATAAATTGCATGCTCCTTTTCCATATCAAAATTTCTCAAAGCCAGAAGGTCCATGCTCTCTCCTTTAGATACGCCATAGATAGGAGAATCAACAAAACCATCAAAAGCTTTTGGTTCATTATCAACATCTTTGTCGGACATAAGGGAGACTTCATCACTTGTATCATGCTCCAAGTTATACTTGTCCTCATTTTCATACTCATATTCTTTAGGAAAAAAGTCACAAGGTAGTAAACCTTCCAGACTGTCATCATTATATGGAGAACACGTAGGAGTCCCATCATGCACATTACAGTTTTCATCATAAGTTTCACTATAAGATTCTGCAATGGTTTCATCCTTAGGTTTGTACTGTTTAGCTGGTGACAAAGGGTAGGCCTGGCCTACCATGTATACATGATCAGGCTCACTTGAAGTTGTTTCTTGACTACTAACCTCGGTAAGTCCATGTTGCATGAATTGATTTGCAACATAACAAGTGCTTTCTTGGTGGAATTCTTCACAAGGTCTACACCATTGAAGTACTTCTTCTACCATGTTAGCTGAGTCTAACTGGTTTGGACTCCTAGGCTCTTGCTAATGGGATTTCTTCTGATACATCTGATTTTGCTTGGGCTGAAAGTTCCTAGGTCCATTATCCCTTTCCATTGTGATCAATCTATTTTGCAGGTCATTCAATTGTGCAGTATGATTGGCCATCTGTTGGTTTTGACTAGTAACGAAGTTTTTTATCATGTCTGCCACCTTTTCCATGGGATCTTTAGAAGTTCCCTTTTCTTTTGATTCAACAACTTTATCCTTGGTCTCTTTGTTGCAGGAAGTGTTTCCCCTAGTGTAACCTAGAAGGTTGGACTTTCCTGAAGATTGCATATTCTTTTCTATTTTCTTGGCCAATTCTTAGATAGTTTTCAGATCGACTGGTTCTTTATCTCTCAACTAGTACCTTAAGTCACCGATGAAGGCTTCAATGTAGGATATGAGGGTAGAGTCATTTTTTGGCTTGATGTATCTAGGAAGGTCCGCAACCACATGCCTAAATTTAGTGTTAAATTCATCCGTGGTTTCATTCTCCATCTTCTTTATGCTATAGGGCAGGAAGCAGATGTCTTGGTTCCTTCTTTTCTCCCCATTTCTTCCTAAAACCATCTTGGAATTCACTGAGATTTTTATATGAATCATCATCTAGGTCTAGGTACCATTCTTCAGCATCATTTTCTAAGGATAGAGAAAAGAGCTTCATTTTGACATTGTCATGGTAATGGGCAGCATCATTGCAATAACTGAACATGTGCTTTTCAAACTTTCGAAGGTGAGACTTGGTAGTGATGGTATTATTGCCCTAAAATATGGGGAGCTTCTTGATAATGTATTTTGGAATGGCATGGGGAGAACCTGCTATCTGAGAAAAGTCAAGGGGTTTGAAGAATTCCGTCATTTTTTGAGATTGGTGAACATGAATCTCTACAAATATGTGATGGATATCTGAGAGGGATTGGTCTCCTAAATTTTCAAGGTTTCTATGAGAAGTATGCCTATTCAATCTTTCCCTAATAAACCTTTCAAGATCAGGGAGAGGATTGAATAATTGTCGGTGGTTTCTTCGGGTAGAAATTCTTGGAGGGATGTTAGACAGTGGAGTCACCAGATGGATCGAGTTTTAATTTTTATGTTTTTTTTCAAGACAAGATCAATAAATTTTTTTTATATCTTTTTAGTTGTTTAGAAAAATTTTAAGCTTAGTCGTACTCGGGAATAAAAAGATTTATCCCCGGCAATGGCACTAAAAAGTGTTGCCGCCTTTCACACACCTGGGGGGAATTTGGAAAAAATCTTCAAGCCACTCGGTGTGTCCTTGGGGGAAAGTCTCAAGTCAAGGCTATCACCTTGTTCTTGACTCGTCTATTTAGGCTCAACTCCTAACGAAGCCAACGGGGGTAGAACCTATTAAGTTACTAAGGAAAAATTATTTAGTATGGTGATGTTAAACTGAATGAGTTACTTAGGAGTTTGAAATTTAACCATAAACAACCATAGATGATAAGATAAAAAATGAGCGCACGAAAGCACAATGCTGAGACACAATAAATATTTATATAGAAAGAAAATAGCCAGTGCCTTAAAATGGAGTCATAAAGTAATCAATGTACTTGTGTGTGCTTGGAACGAATCTTTTGTGATTGCCTCTTGGTATGTTTTAAGTTAATCTGAAATATGAGTTGATTAAAATTAGGTAAGGGGGGGACTCCAGATATACTCAAGAGTACTTGGAGTATGTCCAAAACTAAACCATCACGGCTACCCGCAAGGAATTTGTGGGCTGAATGGAGTCTCTGAGACTATTGTTCATAATGCACCCAAAGGTGTAATAGAGATTAGCGCCTCGAGGTCACTTTTCAGAAGTTCCCACTTCATTTGGGTATTTTTCCACCGCTTACGGTTTGATCGAGGCGTTGGATTTTTTCCTAATGGTGGCTGATTGGGGAAGGTGAAGACTAATTAAACTATTCATTCATGTTTCTTTTGATGCAGCTTGACTGATTGGATGAACTGCAGCCAAGTACAGAGCATACACATCAGAGTCTTATCAATTTTAGTGAGTTTTAAAGGATGTGTTTTCTTAGAAAGAAAAAACCCTCCAGGAACCTCTTTCGGTCCAAGTGGACCTCAATTGAGGAATCAAGGAGGGGGTTGATTTTTGAACAATTACTTATATAAATTAATGATAAGCAGCAAGCAAAAACAAATCACAATTTTTCTAATTATTTCTACCACGCATCGCTTTCCCCTTGCGGGTCAATCGGGAAGTCGTGGGGTAAGTATTCAAGTTACTTTGATACTGAAATGTGGAATATATGATAAAGTAATCAAATCATGTTTTTATACATGAATTAAACTAATATAAAGTGAACATAAATAAGAAAATGCGAAAAATAACAAAAAAGGAGCGAATCCCCCCACGGGGGAAGGGGAATGAGCTCACAAGAGCCTATTCGGAGAAAATTTTATTATATTATGTTACAATATAAGTAAAATGATCTAAATCCTCTTGGTTATTATATAGGATGAAACCAAGATCTTACAACTTTCTCAAAATTTAAAATTTACAGTCAAAGGGGAACCCCCTGGGGGATTTGAACGATCCCAAAGCCATTTTCGAACATCGGATTCTCTTCTTTCTGTTATTATTGATAAAATAAAGAAATAATTTTAGAATGAAACATGCCCAAAATCACTTTGAAAGTACCTTTGGGCAAGCCTACTTTCAACCAAACCAAAATTGAGTTAAAACTAGCTAAAACGGTGAAAAAGGAACCAAGGAAAGCAAGCTTTCCTTGGGATATTGGCTTGCTGTTTGGTAAGACAATGAGATATGAACTGATATATATATTTAATATTTTTAACATAGAAATATAAATCTAACACATGCAACCTATGGATTTTCTTTAAATTGCCATACAAAACGAATTATTTCCCTGAACTAGATCTAGAATGCTTAATGAGACCTTTTAGAAATGAGATCTAGATTATGAGATTTGAAATAATAGATATATGTAAGTTTTAATTTAATATGATAGATATAAATGATAAAAAATCTTGTAACCAAAGTAACCAGGTAAGATTTGGATTTTTATAAGGAGCAAGAGAGAGAAAG
This sequence comes from Pseudotsuga menziesii, assembly GCA_001517045.1. NCBI lineage: Eukaryota > Viridiplantae > Streptophyta > Pinopsida > Pinales > Pinaceae > Pseudotsuga > Pseudotsuga menziesii. Next base: position 1,038,837 of record LPNX010405423.1, on the reverse strand, counting down.
AGAGCTGGAAGCCTTGAAGATCAACTGTGGAGCTTTCTGGTGGAATGTTGAGGGACTATGCCTTTGAGAAAGTTTTGGAGAAAGTCAGGAAGCAAGATATATCAGCACCTATCCAAGATAGGAACCTACAACTGAATCCAAATACTTTCCAAAATGCTTGTGAGATCCGGTTAATACATAAACATAGATTTCAGAATAGCATGCATATAAACTTATAAAACATGTTGAATCTAGATCTCTAAACATGCATCAAAAGGAAAGAGATGGAAAATAAACTTATTAAAAAACTCCTTTCCTATCAAGATCATAATAAACTTATCATCAATATTTTGCAATGAATCCACAAAGAATCAGCAAATTATGATTATAGATATAGGTTACCTCAGTAAAACATGGCAATGCTCATCCACACACACAATAACATGACACCGTATTGCCTCCAAAGCTTCTCTTTATTTAAAATGAATAATAACAACAGTACAATAACAACAACACCTCAATCCCAGTTCTAACTAGCTTGGAAGAGGTAATCTGTGCTTTATTTATAGCAAAAACAGGAGATCTATCCCAGGGGGGTGCATATCTCAAGGAGAGAGAGACTGCAGCTACATGTGGAGTGAATCTTGGCCTGATCTGTGTCTAACTGAGCCTGATCTAGGTCTCACTGAGTGCAGCTATTAATCGAAGAGCTGATCTATCTAACACCTCAACCTGCTGACTGAAGCATCCACCAAAACTCAATCAGATGGGTCCACATGTGTAGAGGAGAGAGAGAGGGCACAATTCCCAAGATTGCATGTTGTGGTGCACTCCCAGAGCAGCCCAGATCACGTCCTTTAGTCAAGGAATTCTCAGATCCAATCAATCCCAAGATGATGAGACTAATTTCAGTCAAATCGGAGCAAATCCCAATGATTTAGGATTTGGGATTTTCTANCAATTAAATAATCAATATTTGATTTTTAGGGATTTTTGACCTGAGTGATGGACAAATCACTCAAAACTTAGAAAAAGTGGGTCTATGGGTTTACATGGCACTTTGAGCTTGAAAATGAGCACCCCCATGACTGAAATTGATTTATGAGCCCACTTTTATTACAAAACCAATTTTTCCTATTAGATTATTAAAAAAATAGCCTAAGTTTTGTGGAAAAATTAAATTAAAAAAAACTTAAAAATTAAAAAAAGTTAAAACCTAGGGGACTTAGACATGTTCATATGACTCAAGAGTAATGCCTAGCATGTTTATACATTCATACATAGACTCTAATAACCTCAATAGGCCTAAATTCCAAGCCGACCACCCCAACTTTTGAGGTATTGAGTGAAAAACTCAAAAATTATCAGTTGTTTACTCAACAACCAATAATAACCAAGGGAAAAAACACCCTGGGATAATCAGATTGACAAATAAAGTCTAAGATACTGAGTCTTTTATAGACACTATCATGCTAGAACATTTTATTACAAATCCCCTATGGGGTATGAACATGTGATATAGTACAACAAGCACTTCCCAGAAGCACTTCCAAAGGTCTTCTGAAGTCCGAACAAATCATATTTTTCAGGTCCACCAAGCTCACTTGATAAAAAACCACTAAGTACAACTTAGGTTGTAACAATATCATCATCATCTTCCATGTTTTCTTGTGATGGATCCCATTGGGTATAATCGCCTTCTTGCTCTCCACCATGAACTTGGTGAATTGGTGGTTCTTCTACATTCTGCTCTTCAGGAAGTGGCTCTGGAAGTGGGTCATGCCATTCCTTCGGCCAGAGCTTGACAATTGCGTCCACATCGTCATTGGTTAATACGAATCTATTTTGATGTATTTGTTGAGGTGGATCTTTTATAGGCAACAGATTTATATTATGCACATCAACTTCAAATTTGACGAAAGAAGCATACCTGTGAATAGTTGTGGTGCGGAGCCTGTGAAGTTGTTGGACAACTTGTCACAGGGCCTCTACATGCATGAAGAATACAATGTTGTTATTCTACTGGTGCTTTCTGTCCATCTTATCTTCCCATGGGTTCTGGTATCTTGCGGCCAAGCAAGACATTGGGGCATTAACATGTACATAGTCCAGAGGGTCAGCCCAGACAATGAAAGAAATCAAAATTAGCAACCATGAATAACAGAATTTATGATCATCCTTGTGCTAAGCTAGCATCACATCATTGAATAGTGCGTTAAGCAAGTACCATGACCAGTTGAAATTTTCTCCTCGCGCACATAAATATGAAATTTCTACTACCATTGTTGAACACTGCATTGGTATCACCTTATTAAAGATTTTATAGGATAAAATATTTGCAGCAACAATCACACTTTTGTCTTGGATGGGTTCAAGTAAGTAGCCTCCTCCTGCTTGCCAAAGGTTGTGTTTTTGCTTGATGGGTTTAGTGTTGTGCTTATTCAGGTAAGGTAGAGGATCTTTTCCTTCAGTTGGGAGCCCTGTTATTCGTCCTATTAAATCAGCATTAACCAGATATGGCTGATCCAGCCATAAGTATCCTCTATGGAAGAAGACCAGTAATTGCTTTACATAGGAATTAACTTACAAGTTGTGGCCAAAGTGAGGCATAAAGAGCATGTTGGTTAATCCTGCAGTGGCTAGTCCCTCGGCCCACTTTTGTGGCCTAAGTACCTTAACATTACATGTAGCAGCCTGGGTTGTGTCCATGCAGTATTTTATATGCAACCCCTTTTGGTGTCGAGTGTTGTAGCCTTGAAATTTCAGTACAACTAACCTGGGGAGGATATCTTTCAGCATAGTCATGCCGGCAGGGAGCCGTGGTGTAATCAAAGTGGTCACTGAATTTAAATGGAAGATCTATATCGGCTGCACCAGGTATTCTTAGTCGAATGTAACATGGAAAATTTGGGTCAGCTCGCTCTTCCTCTAGTTTTGTTTGCAGTTATGGGGGTTCATCATCACCAGAATTCGATTGTTCAATAGCATGTGCCTTTCCTCATTCATCTAGAGCGAATGTGACCTTTCATTTCTTTTGTCTCGGCTATGGTGGTACAGATGGTTTGCTTGCAATATCTGGTATTCCCTGGACTGGGTTCGACACAGGATGCGAACCAGGGGTTGGAATTACTTGAGGCTTCCTTGTTCTGGCCATTGGGTCGATCTTTGTTGGTTGTTGCACTTGTGGAACTTCAGCTAACTGGGTTTCTACTTCTTCATCAATGAGGCAACCAGAGATTATAGTGGCATTTGATGCCTCATTCTCACTAGGAATGTTAATTACCATGGGCTCGAGCAGAATGGAGGACAAGTGACAGGATACAGCTCTGCAATGGCTCGACTACTGTGTTCAATGTGCATCACGAAAACTGCATGATGGAGAGTCGGATATCTAGAAATTGCATAGTGTTGTTTAATCATCTTTTGACAGGATGTTTAGATCTAATCACTCTATCGGGTTTCCTTTTCCAATGCTTTCCTCATTAACTTCTGCAGCTGGCTTTTCAGGTTGTACCTGTCAGACTAATTATGGTAATTAGTTTCTAAGAAAGTCGAAAAGATGTAACAATATGCCACCCTGCTCCTCATACTGCCTTTATTTAATGCCATGCAGGTGTTCCAGTCGTACAAATCTTTGGCATGGATCCGCTGGTTAATGTAAGTCAGCTTGTCATTCCCACTTTTTGGATCCTTTGGCCCCTTCTTGCCTTGCTCCTTGCACGCTTTAGGTCATTTTCTTTGGCATATGTGATGACGTGACCGTTGGGAGGTTTCTTGTTTATGCTTATTGTTGGTTCTATCACAATCCTACAACAGAATAGTTTACATCTTTCTGCCATTTTTGTTTGTTTTTACACGTGTCGTAGTAAGGTTTCAGGCAACTATCGTTCACAAAACTTGCGACGTGGGTACCATCAACCTTTCTGGGGTTGCGATGTACCCATACCCATAGTTTGTGTAATGGGATATGGCCTTAGCCAAGTTTCCTTCAGCTTGTGAGGATATGTGAATAGTTTGTTGTCATAGTGTAGGATAAGTCTTCCTTCCATGGATGGATTCACCCTGATATATTGGTAGTATCATGCTAGCAGCTGTTGTTGAATTGGCTTAGTATATAATCTCAGAGGTATCCTCATTCCTTCTAAGTATTCCACCCTTCCCTTTCATTTTGCTCCATTAAGAGGGAAGAGAGTTTGGTATTTCTGCAGAAGATCTGTGATTTGTATAGCTGCTTCATCCTATGAGCGCTTTTGTATTACTCTATGACCTTTACTTTTTTCAACTATTTTTCGTCTGTCGAAGTTAATCGGGTTATGTTCTGCATCCCTTGGTATATTGTCTTGCTGAGGAGCTGCACTATGTTGGTGAGAATTAGCATCGTTGGTCTTCTTGATTATACCCACCTTTTCTTTCTAGACTATATCATGAACTGTAGGGTGTTTGTCATTGTCCACAACTGTATGTGCACCCTGCTGGGTTCCTTGTTGCAGGTGCTCAGGGTTATTGTAGGTCTTGGGTGCTACATCCACAGTGTATGTAAAACTCTCATATGTGGGTAGTTCCCTTGACTCAGTCTCCACCCGTCGCACGAACCTTGTAACTCTTGAACACCTTCTCATTGAGACTTCATGTAATATGTTTTGCCAGTTCTCTAAAGCTTCCCCTGAATCAGATGTACATGAACTCGTGCATTTATAGCTTAGTTTCCCATCTGCGACTGGACTGATATGGTATTCATGCAGAGCTGTAACATTGTATATTTGACCGAGATAATCATCCTACCCCTCATTATAAATAGGCTCAACATATCTTTTCCCCTCAAATGGATCAATGGGAGAGACTACTCTCATTTCCTCATCTTCAAAGGAGAGTATCCTTTTCTTCAAAGTCTACATATGTGCACAATCCTTCAACATCAACGACAACATTTCTTAATAGTCCAATGAGTAGTACCTTCTCTTGATTTGCAAGATGCAGCTTGGTACGAGACCAGTCCAAGCGTAGCTTTCCCATGCTTTCCCAGGTTTGATGTGTTAGGATATTGACATCTGATCTCATATCTAAAATGATATAGTCCATGTCACAATCACTTATCTGCGCATTCATTCTCAACTTGCGGTTAGTCTTACATTTTTGTCGCACCTGGTTAACTTTATTCTCAATTTGCAACTCTATAGGGATCTCGTCTATTATTGCTTGTAGCTCTGCAATAGAATCTTTATCTTGGATTAGCATCAAACAACTTGATAGAAAAGGTCTCAGCTTTCTAACCTCGGGTGAAGCCTTCTTCTGTAATAGATGTTGGAACCGTTCAAGCATGTCCTTGACTTCTGCTAAAGTTGACGGTATGTCAGGGCTTATGAAGTCTGATTGCACATCCCAAAATACTTCTATTTGTTTCTATCTGGTTGGTGACTCCTTTTTCTGCACCGCTGACCTCACTTGTGGTTGCGGTTGTTCTTGTAGTTTATCCTTATTCTACTCCAGTTGTCGCACCTCCTCTAGTTACGATAGCAATGTTTAGGTCTCGCGGCTCAGCCACGATCATCTAAACATTTGCATTTACGTTTGGTTTTGGGGTTGGCTAGGGGTTAGGTGCAGCAATAGTCCTTGCTTGCCACTTTGCGATCATTTGAGGACATTGTTAAACGTTATGATCTTGTCGCTTACAATATGACCATGTTCTTGCAGGCTCTAAACAATCTCTAGCAAAGTGACCTAGTTGTCCACAGTTATAATATGTAACTGGACCTCTTTCCCTAATAAATCCTCCTTCGCCGCCTCATCCTCTAATGTTTCCACCACCCCTTCCCTACGAGTGTAGTTTCTATGGTGGGTATTGGTTCTGCTGGTAGTTTTGCTGATAGGGGTTTTGTTGCGCATACGGCTGCTGAAGTGTATACACCTATTGGTACTGATTGGCTGGGAACTGCGCAAGTTGATACGAGGCTTGTGCTCATTCAACCTGGGGGAACAATTAAGTATGTATCAACTACTTTTTCTTTCAGGAGCTGATATGCTCTATAGTCTTTTTCCTCATCCCCTACAGATTTACAAAAAATTCAAAATAAGTTTGCAGGAGTACTTACAACTTTTTGCAAATACACACATTCTTCATTGCGGTGGCCTCTTTACTGGAATATATGAAACCATGGTAGCCCTTGGCCATTTAAAAGGTTAGGTGCACAGGATGCGACATAATTCATGAAGGTCGCACATTTATCCTTGGTGTGTCCGTTCATTCTGCATTTTTTGCACCACAAGTCCTCTTATGCTTCTTTGACCTTTTTGATATCCTGAAGTTGTAGTCACGAGGTTGGCTAGCTATGACTGGATTTGTACCATTCCTGTGGCACCATCACCAATAGGCGGGGCTTCTAGCTTCATCACTAGCTCTAGTGCTTCTGTCTGTGACTCAACATTTTGCTGCATCAGCAGCCCGTGGATGTTTGGTAACAGAGCAGTAATGAACCAATCCTTATGTTGTACATCAGACATTTAAAAGCTTACTTTGGCCAACAATGTCTTAAATTGTTGATAAAAATCCCACTCAGTTTCTGCTAGAGACTGTTTAATCTCCTTAATCTCAGTAACACATTATGATTCCGATTTAGGTTTTCTGAACTCAGAGATCATGGCAGCCCAGATCTCTTCCAGGGTCTTCTGTGGTGTTCCAACTGGTGCGACACAAAATTTCATGAACCATTCTGGGGTGCAACCCCTTAATTTCATGATCATCTACTCTTTCTTGATGTCAGCACCATGGACCAAATGTACCATCCACATAGCTTCACATAGGAACCAACGTTTCTCAGGGTCTTCCATTCCATTTCCATTAAATGTAGGTATTTGGACGTCTATTGCAACCATTGGGTTAGCGTTCGGTATTTCTAGGATAGGATTCAACTATGTTGCACCTTCCTGCGCACTAGTTCCTGGGCTAGTGCTATCCGCAGTAGGTGTCCTTTCAGGGGATGAGACTCTAGATCTTGTCTCAAGTGATATTGTCAGTGTTATATAATTGTGCTCTGATCCCGAGGTCTCGTCAGAGCTCTCCGAATGTTCAGGTCCTTCCGAAATCGGGCTATAGTCCTCCTCTTTGTTGTAAGACCCTTTATCTTCGTACGAATGAAGTTCATGTTCGATTCCTTCGAACACACTAGGATTCCATCGACCCCTTTCGGTTTTCCTTCTCTTTTTAGATCTAAATATTCTCCCACTCCTTAGGACTCCATCCTCGAGTTGAGGTTCTGTTCTTCTGGGGAACATCTCCACACACTTTCCCCATGTTCCTACCTAGTTGTTTGTGACATAGCCCCCTCCTAGACACATGACTCAAATATCCAAGTGTAAAATACCCTTCTCATAAGCAAGTAATTTTATCCATGTACTTATACTCAATAACTATCTCCTTTGGGATCCTTGGAAGAAATTTCTTTCAGCTTCACTATACAAAGCTATAGTATCTACTACAAACTCAGTAATATACCCTTGCAATATACTATCAACCCAAAAATAAACAACCCTAGAAACATAGTTACTTACATTGGTTACTTCTTGAATTAGCTGGTCGCTCCACTCACTGATCTCCCTTGTTTGGAATTGGCCCGCCTGGATGCCAATCCTACTAACCATTCATATAGTAGAATGGGGAACTCAGCAAAGAAAATCTTGGGAATATCAGAGTATATATATTCATCTAACCATCTTTCTGCACTGAAATATGTCCCTGTGCTCTCTTCTTACGTGAACACCAGTGTTTTAGCGTCCAGCCAGTCTTCTATCTCCTCCTTCATTGGGTGCCACGACCTCTCCCCGATTCAAACAAAAGGGTCCAAGAAAAGGAACTATTTGTTGGCGAATTTCACCCTCTCATGTGATCCAGGTCTTGCGCAGCCCACTGATCCAACAACTACCTGAGATACCGGCCCAATAGAGCAAGCCCCATTGGAAATACCTGTGAAGAAGGCGCAGTCTCACCCGAGGTATCTCATAGATGGGTAACCGCTGGAAACAAGTTTTCACGATTATCAGGGAAGTATAGTCCCTTGGAACACATCCAAGGAGCTCAATGAAGGCAACAGGGTGACTGGATAGAGGAGTCAGTTCTACGCAACTGAGCACAACATTATGTCATCGCACGTGAATCAACCTACCGTTATACCTCACAGCTGGCGCAACTCGTGTGGTGCAACTGACATCACTTCAATCAACTCTATGACTTAAATCAAGATTCATAACAGAAATCATACATAAAGATATATATATATATATATATATATATATATATATAGGTTCAGTTTACAATACATTCTGTTCATTCATTTACCGATTGCAAGAAAGATCAGAGACTGGAATACATCAAACATTATACGGAAAGCAATTGGTAATCAATCACATACACATTCACCATATTATCCATTCATTCGAACACAAGAAATAATGTGGAAACCCATATGGGAAAAACCACTAAGGTGCTCTTCATCTAGCATGAGAAAGGATATAGCACCTTGCATTCTATGGGATGCAGAATGATCTTGAGATATGTCTTTAAGTTCAGACTTTTGGTTCTCATGCTCTCTGGCTTATTTCTCCTAATCTACTCCTACCACCTACAGATCCACACACAACCTGGATCGACTCTCCTAGCATCTGCACCACTCTTGCAGAGCTCTCCCATTGTACTACTCTGACTGCATCTTGTAGATTTCCTAATTACCTTACTCTTTGATCTAATCTCCTCAACTACATAAAGTTCTTATCAAACCTATTCCGTAATCATGACTAACAAAAATCAACCTTCTAATTATTAAGTATCTCCTATTTATAATATTTTACATGACTGCACTAGGTCAACTGCTTACAGGCAATCCGTTAACTGTCACCATCAACTGCCCCCCCCAGGCTACAACTGTGGTGATCATGACTCGACATGAGGCACTAACGACCTTACTTATAGCGTGCTTCCACTCATGTGGCATCCGTCGACTTAAGCCGAATTATGCACCCACGATGTCCCTGTCGCTTTCCGACCGTTTTCCTCTTGCGCACATTCATGCTTTCCTTTACTTTGCCATGTGATCCTTCGTTCTACCTTCACGGGTCCTTTTTATCCTTCGCAATCTTGCTTTGCTTCTCCCGCGTGCACAACGCAGTTCCCTTGGTTGCGAGCACGAGTTTCCTTTTCGTGCCCCTTTCCCAAGCCAACATCCACTCTACATGGAGGGGAGGGGAGGGGAGGATTCTATTTTCATCACAGTACAATACAAATTTCTATTCTTCACTGTATTGGGATGCCTAATCTCATGGACTCATTCACTTTGTTTTGTTTTTTTGAAACTATTCTTCTTTCTACCTAATTAATGGTAGCTGACACCAAACCAAACCAAATCAAAATTGGTTGGAACTGATTATCATTAATCTTTGTTCAATTTAAAATACAAATATGTATCGATATACATATTTAGGAAAGTGCAAGAGCATTCTCAAGGATGTTGTCTGTGTTTCAAAAGTTATGAGAAACATTATATGTTTTATCTTAATGATCCATTCTTTGTTTATTTCAAAAAAAAAGATTGATCCAATAATAGGTTATTTGTATAAAACAATGTAGATTGTTTTATGGCTTTTGTTTTTAACTTGGAATCTTCAACACTCACCGTGAACGTCATAAAATGATGGACCCCATGGAATTTATAATTCATAATCGAAACTAAAGAATAAGGCTACATGGAAGATGACTGGAAAATATGATGATTGAAGCTAGGCACATTTTTTTATTTTATTTTGAGATTCTACTAAGTTGGATCCCACCTTATGGAATTTATAATATATAACCAAAATTAAAGAAAAGATCACATACAAAATATTAATAATTTTTCACACTCTATTATATCAAAACTAGTAACACTTACAATTGATCATTTTATGAAAGGAATTTATTTGAGTTTACTTGTTTCTTCAAGGTTGCAACCTCTTATCAGTGGAAATCCAAGTACAATATACTCTACACATGATTCATAAGGATGATCCCATCTTATTTATAGACCACAATACAATCTAACCATAACAATCTCTCACTACCTAGTGGATCTGTTTTAATGAGGCTTAATTACATTTATTCATTAACAACTACCATAGTGGACCTTATTTAATAATAGCAAACATAATGGACCTAGTCCACCTTACATTGAATGACCTAAACTATTATTATTCTAATTGACCCTTCATCTCCCATTACATATATAGGGAGGATCATAACATAGGTAAAATGAGAGTATATTTTATAGGATAAAAATATTTTACTTGGATTCTTCTAGTATATTTTGGTTCCTTCCAGAACCTTCATATGTTGTATCATTGCTTTTGGATTATTATTGTGTAAAAGTTAAAAACCGAAGGATGAAAAATAATGAGACTGAATATATAGGTAAAAGGTAAAATAGACATTAAGAATTTACTGAATATATAGGTAAAAGGTAAAATAAACATTAAGAATATTGGTTGAAAAAACTTTAATGAGAAAAATAGATAATTTTTATTGGAAAGAAAAAATATAAAGTTGCTATGATTAGGAAAAAATAATGATGATTGAAAAACAAATGAATGATATTTAATTATGTAAAGGAGAATAGATAAATAAATTCAAGAATAAAAATGATAAACAAAAAAAATTGAAATTATTTAAAAACTATAGAATTAACTTATTTAAAAAACTCTTAAATTAAATAAAAAATGCAACAAGAAATATTTTATAGAATTAACTTATTTAAAAAACTCTTAAATTAAATAAAAAAAATGCTATAATGATTTGACATGGTAATTAGAAATATAATAAGGCAGGGTTGGAGATCAAGGAGTAAAGAGAGTACTAAGGAAAAAATGTTTGGGATTTTTTTTATTTATTAATTTTAATTTTAAAATTTTATTTTAATATAGTGTTTCTATTAATACAAAAGGAGTTTGGTAAAAAGTAGAAATGTGTTGTGATTGGGTTATAGAAATATCAAATTTGGATTAAAGAGAAATATAAATGGATTATTGAAAAATTAATTAATGATAATAAGCAATAAATAGATGTAGAATAAAGGTTTGGGACATAATTAAGTAATTAAAAATATAAGGAAAGATGAGAAAAATGGCTAAAATAAATTGAGCTAATTTAAAAAAATTTATTTTTGTTTAGAGGTTAGCTGATGGATTAGTAATTTTTTACGGTTGAAATTATGAGTATTATTTTCTATTTCAAGGGCCTTTCTTATAAAGAGAGTAGAGTAGTGAGAGATTTGGGATAATATTTGGTTTGATTGAAGCATATAAGGTATTTAGGATTGAAATAATACTCAACAATGGCTAACTTAGAGAGACAATTATGGCTGGTGTCCACAATGTGCTCTTTAAGGTGGGTTTGAATGCATCTACCTGTTTGGCCAATATAAGATTTGTTGTTAATGTTTGAGAAATAATGGAAATTATTGAACTTTAAAACTTTTGGTAAACAAATCCAGTGCATGTAGATCTCATAAATAATTCAAGCACACAAACTATTCAATCCATAAAACACATGATGTGCCTTAGGAAACCCCTCCAAATCCGGAGGATGAAAAACCCATCAAACAATCCTTTGAGTAAGATAGATAATTGTAGAGAATGATTTTAAAACACTTGCATATTTCCTGAAAAGAGATATCTAAGAAACACTAGAGAATAGATATCACTCAGAATACTGTCTCAGTCTTTCCAAGTGAATAACACTTTAATAACAAGATTATTCAATCATACAATGAGAGGTAGAGAATGATTGAATGCCTTTAGGAAATATGAACATTGTGAGAACTTTGTGCATTGTTCACACATTACCTATATATCCATCCTTGACTTGGTGCCAAGTTTTCACCTCGTAATTATCTCCCACATTGAAGATATGCACCCTCCATTAATTCACTAGGGTTAACTTCCTCTAACTGAGTTGATAAGTGATTAAATTGAACTTGTTGGCCTACTTTACTCTCTCATGTGATCCAAGTTCAACAACAACACAAAACCAACAAAACACCCAAAGACATTGGCCAGACGAATCAAGATTAACCGAAAACACCTGCGAGGAAAGCATAGTCTCATCGAGATATCTTAATGTGTAACTTCCAAAACAATGTTTCCACATTCAACGAGGGATTATAATCCCTTGGTGTGCAGCCAATGAGCTTGAAAGAGATGGAGGGTTGGACTCTTTCCTTACTCAACAAAGATGCAATAGTGCACCACAACTAGCGTGCGACAAAAACCTATCCTAAAAAACTTTACAGCTGGTGCAATTGTGCGAGGCAGCTGATTCCTTTAAAGTAAATGACTATGATGCGACTTATATTGTGACCTAACAATGTTTAAACATGAAATAATACACAATTCTTGACAATGATTAGATAGCCATTCATTCACTGCTTATCAGTATTTCAACATTCATTCAAACAATAACCATAAATAATGCGAGTTAATCAACATTCAACATTAACAGTTAAACATTCAACACAACATTCAATCATTTATTAACACGAGAAATAACATGGAAAACCATCTAGGAAAAACCACCAAGGTGCTCTTCATTTGGAATGAGAAATATATATATAGCACCTTGCAGTCTGCAACTTACAAACTGTTTAAGATATGTATTTTGGATCAAAATCTTCTTGCTCTCATGCTCTCTGTTTTATTCTTCTATCTACTCCTACTGATCCGGACACAGCCTGGATTGACTCTTCTACTTTACTATTTGTGCATTCAGATGCATATCAAATCCTACAAAATGGTCTATGCACACAGTTGCAGATCCGTGGCTCAACATCCTTCTACTGACAAACTTCTCTCTAAGTCAGCAATCAACTAATACAACCCTTTTGAAGCTAACCCTTATACAAAACGAGTTCTTTTTATCAATAGTGTTTACAAGACCACGCAGGATCGAATGAGTACAACTCAATTATTACAAACATAAATAGATACAAAATATCTTCTATTACATTGATGACGGCCCATACCTAGCAGTAAAATTCCTACGTTACATTGATCACATCCATAACTACTCGTGGAAACGTCTTTAAGTCTACATGTACAGGTCATAACCATCTACAAAACCCTATCCTTTTGTATTTTTCTGACCCTGACTTTTGCTATCCTTCTTGACCTGCACTTGTCCAGGCTTTACTCTTCTACCTACCTCTTTAGGTACATTTTGTCCTTCATCATTTCGATCTGCATCACAACTTTATCTCCTCTCTGTGCTTTCTTTCCATCCTTTGATTGCTTTTCTCTTTCATGCGCCTATTTTTCCTGTGTCACACTTGCACTTTGGGTTCTTCCTTGTGCTCTTTTTCTGCAACATGCCCCCAAGACTCACATGTGTCTTGTCCCTATCCAATAAGAAAAAATTTAAGTCTCTGCAAAAATTATGTTTCTACAAAAATCATGTCTCTGGAATAATGGCCTAGCTGTCCACAGTTATAGCATGTAACCTGACCTCTTCCTATGCCAAATTCTCCTCTTCCTTTTCCTCTAAAGTTTCCAACCCCCCTTCCCTGAGGGTGTGGCTGCTGTAGTGGGTACTGATTCTATGACGCGTATAGATTCTGAGGTGCATATTGCACCTGATATTGGTTCTGATACTGGTTTTGTGGGAAATGCGCAGGTTGGTAGTGCGCTTGTGCTTGTTCATTCTGAACCTACCCATTGTTATTCATTAAGTAAGTGTCTACTGTATTTTCCTTCAAGAGCTGATATGCTCTGTAATCCTTCTCATCATGGCCTATTTATTTACAAAATTTACAGCAAAGGATGGCTGGGGTACTTATGATCTTTTATAAGTATAGAAACTCTTCGTCGTGATTCCCTCTATTCTGGAATATGCGGCACCAGGGTAGTCCATGGGTACTCAAAGGATTTGGTGCACCCGATGAGATACAGTTCATGTATGACGGACAATTATCCTTGGTGTGTCCATCCATTCGACACCTTGTGCACCACAATTCCTCACATGCTTCTTTACCCTTACTGATGTCCTAAAGCTGTACTATCATATTAGCCAACTATGACCAAATTTGCATCATTCCTATGCCACCATCTTCGATTGCCGACGATTCCAGCTTCATCACTAATTCTAGCACTTCTATTTGTGACACAATATTCTGTTGCATCAATGGCCCCATATGTATTAATATTGCACATTGATCTAGGAACAAATAATCAATCTCATCAAGAAACAATCAACAAATAACTTAGAATTGGTGTTAATCGAAACCATAATGGTTTCGTCTCTGTATATTCAATAAACAATGAATAGTTACAATAACAATGTCAAGCAATAGGTTGAATCAATGAGGAATTCGAATACCTAAGGAGGTCATTCGAATTCAATGAGTGAGTCTAGATTAACTGACTGTAAGCCATTGGTTCACACTCAGTTAACCACTTGACCAAAACCCTATTTGACTCACCAAACCCTAACATAATTTGGAGTGTAATAAATGACTGAATCTCAACTGAAATAGATCAAACACATGTCATAGCAAGCCAACCATCAAGTGCTAGTGCTTCAATGACTTCAATGAACCCTGATGAGGTTAACTAAAGCTGAATTGATCATCGAAAGTTGGTGGAGGCACCCCTGTTGACTCCAGATCATTAAATAATAATAAATAATCATTAAATAATATTTTTAATGAGAGGAGGCACCTTAACTAACTGGTTGAACTAATTTTAACCACCAGTTAGCAATTAGGTGCATTAATATCACTCAGATCACCCCCGGAGTGCTCCAGTTAGCCTCCTTGACTGTAGGAGAAGGCTAAGTTAGCCTCCTTGACTATAGGTAGGCATGGGTGTGACTGGATGATGTCAATTAATGTCAATTATACTTAGGATAGTGGTTTAACTAGGACAATTTGACCAAAAAGAGTGTGTATGGTGGTAAATGTCTCCAACACCCCCCCTTAAGCTATACTCAGGAGGATTTAGAAAACAAAAAGCATAAAAATGCTAGGGCCACGACAACTAAGGCCATAGGTCACCCTGTACAATTCTAAAACTGAAACAATTCTCAAAACAAACTAAGTGAGGAAAAGAGGGAAAAACCAGTGGGAAACCCCCCCCCCCCCTCAAGCTGAACACTGAAAGTAGTCTGAATCACCCTGATGAACTCACCCCCAATAGTGAATGGAGGTAAGTGAATTTTTTTTCTGAAAATCTCTTAGTGAAGATGTCTGTAATCTGTTCATCAGTTGGGAAGTATTGCAAAATGATGGTCCTGTCATGCACTAGCTCCCTGCTGTAGTGCATGTGAATCTCTACATGCTTGGTCCTCTTCTTGGTAACTGGATATGTGGATATCTTAATAGCACTCTGGTTGTCACAAAAGAGGATAGTGGACAAAGTACTACCAAGATAAAACTCTGAAAGAATTCCTTGCAACCAAACTGCTTGGATGCAAGCATTCACCGCTCCTCGATACTCGACCTCTGCTGAAGATAGTGCTATGGAAGCCTGCTTTTTGCTTGAACAGAAAATGGGGCCACCACCAAACATAAATACATATCCAAAATTTGAATTCTAATTAATAGAATCACCCTCCCAATCGGAATCTGTGTATCCAACTAGCTCTAGCTCGAAGTTTGCAGCATAGAAAATGTCGTAGGTCCTGGTTCCCTGAATATACTGGAGGATAATCTTTGATGCCTTCCAATTAAGATCATGAGGCTGCTGCATGTATCTTGATACATCATTCATGGCATAACAAATATCAGGCCTAGAATGTGTCAAGTACAACAAGCTACCAATCAGCTGTCAATAGATAGTGCAGTCCATGGGAGGTGTGTGTTTTCCTTCTTTAAGGCTGATCCCTGAAAGGAAAGGGAATGGTGCAGGAATACATTCAGCCATGTTAAAATTTACTAACAGGTATGAAGTGTATTTGGACTGATTGACCATAATCCCATCACAATTTTGCTCAATTTCGAGCCCCAAAATTTGTTTTAGAAGCACCAAATCACTCATTTCAAAGGCATTGTGGAGAGCAGTTTTGATGGCTGAAATGGAAAAAACTGTGCTACCTGTGATTAGTAAGTCATCAAAATATAAAACAATGATAATTATATTACCATCACACTGCTGTAAATACACATTTGGATCTGATCTACATTTCTAAAAGTTTTGCGAGAGAAGAAAGGCATCCATCTTGGAATACCACTCTCTTGGGGCCTGTTTTAACCCTTATAGTGACTTCTTTAGCTTGAAAACCAAAGATGGATCAGTGATGTAGCCCTCAATATGATTCATTTATATCTCCCCATGAATATCTCCATGCAGAAATGCTGACTTAACATCCATGTGATGCACCTCCCAGTGCTTGGATACTAAAATTGCCAAAACAAGGCAGATGGAGTCCATTTTTGCAACCGGTGCAAAGGTCATGTGGTAGTACACTCCTTGGACCTGAGAGAAACATTTTGATACCATCCTTGCCTTATATTTTCAGTTTCTTCCATCAGCAGCAACATTTTTCTGAAACAGCCACTTGCATTGAACCAATTTCCTTCCCGGAGGAAGAGAAACTAGCTCCCAAGTAGCGTTTTTCTGAAGAGAATTCATCTCTTCATCCATGGGAAATTTCCATATCGGATCATGGTAGTAGGATTTTGGATATGAAATAATCATCAAATAGCAATTTTTGGACAGAAAATTATCAGAACAAGAGAGCACAATACCTACTCTTTGGAAATCAGACCGGGTTCTCCTTGGATCATCCGGATTTCCAATGTTGTCTCCTGCGGAGGAGAGTGTCTATTGGGACCATGTAGGAAGATGATTTTGCACTTCAGGTTCTGATTCAACATCTAATGATTGTTTCACACTGATATCAAAAGTCAGAGGATCCAAATCAGGGTCATCACCCCCAATTTCATCATCCCAATATTCAGTAGAATAGGAAGGAAATTCAACAGTTTTCTCCTTCACTAGTTCCATCTCCTGAAGAGGCTCATCAAACTTGACACTTCTATTGATGATGATATTTTTGGTATTGATATCCAACAGCTTGAATCCTTTAGATTCATTAGTATACCCAATAAACAGACATTCTATGCTTTGCGGTTTCAAAGCCCTTCTTTTATCAAGCGGAATCCGGGCCCATGTAGTGGACCCAAACACCCGTAGGTTCGACACATCCAGCTTGTGTCCGAAGTATGATTCAAAAGGAGTCTTTCCTTTCACAGATGAGTGTGGTACCCTGTTCTGAATGTATTCTGCAGCATGCATGGCTTCATCCCACAAATTTTCAGCAAGCTTCTTTGACTCCAACATACAGGTGGTCATCTCCTTGAGAGACCGGTTCTTCCTTTCCGCTACTTCGTTTTGCTAGGGAGTGTAGGGAATTGAATGCTGGAACTGAATACCACTTTGGGAGTATATGTATAGAAAATCATTACTGACATACTCCCCTCCATTATCATATCTCAAGATCTTGATCTCAAGCCCAAAGACATTTTCGATCAAGGCCTTCAATTCAGAAAATTTTTCACATACTTCTGATTTCTTTTTGAGAAAGAAAACCCATGTATACCTTGAAAAATCATCAATAAAAGTAAGGAGGTACCTTGATCCATTCATGGATGTGATAGGCATTGGACCACTAATATCAGAATGTATCATCCCCAATATTCTTGTAGCTCAGTTTGCCTTACCCTGATCGAACTTGTGCTCGGGGTGTTTTCCAATCACACAGCCCTTGCAAATTCCCGTGGTTTCCTTGATGACCCGGAGGCCTTCAACCATAGAGTTTTTTTGTAATTGCTGAAAATATTTGAAATTAAGATGGCCAAACCTCTCATGCCATGGCCTACTAACCTCATTTCCATGATTTAGCAGAGTAGTGGGATTTGCATCCGCAACAAAGTGAGAGAACTCATAGGCTTTTGCATGATGATTTGCAAGGCCTTTTGCAATGAGTTTCTCGGATGCAATTTCTGTTATATCAACATAATGTGGGATGAAAGAGACTCTCTTAGGCATTCCTGTATGTGTCATCTGATAGACACTAAGGATATTTGCTGCTAGAGACAGTACATACAAAACATTAGAGAAAAAACCATTTTCAAGATCTGCAGTACCTTGTCCTTCGAAAATGACGGTGGAGTCATCTCCCATGTGGATGGGGATGGATTTACCGATATCCAAGGATGAAAAGGAGTCTTTTCAGCCATCATGTGATTCAAATCTCTGTATTCAATCAAGAGTGCTTTGGACATCGAAGTTCTTTCCATGAGGGCATGACCTTTCTCATGCTGTGGTTCCTGATCTTGGTGATCTATCCTCCGAAAGCTCTCTGAAATATTGATGTGATTCCTCTCAAGGAGAGAGGTTGCTTCATCAAGATTTTTCTTCATGCAGGCATGTTCAAGGTGAAAACCCTTCCCGTAGTAAGAACACTTGACTTTGTCTTTCCTATTGTGCCCTTTTCCTTTGTTTTTCCTTGAGCCGAAAGATTCATCATGATGCTGCTTTTCAACTCTAGGCTTGGGAGAATCAAATTTAGTTTTCTAATTTTTTTGCTGCTTTCCTTTACCCTTCATATATTTGGGCCCCAAGACATGGAGTTTTTGAGCACGGGAAGATCAGACGATCCCCATCTGGACAAGCTTGTCATGTTCATTTGTTAGGGACTCAATGAAGGCATTGAGTGTAGGCATCTTCCATCCATGGGTTATGAGCTTCCCCACACGGAATGTAGAAACAAAAACTGAAGAATCAGCTCTGATTTTGGAGAGTATGGAAAGGATGAGCTGATCATCCTCCTTCTCCACATTGCATTGCTTCAAGATTAAAAAAATATGGTTGAACTTTGTAAAGAAATCATTCAGAGTCTTGAAATTGGAAGGTTGGAGAGACATGATTTCATTTTCGAGCTGGTAAACCCTCAAGTCATCATGCTTTCTGTATAGAAATTCCAATTTGTCCCATATTTCTTTTGGTGTCTTCAAATCCGTAAGATGGAAGAGAAGGTCTCAAGAAATAGAGAGGCACAAGAAACCGAAGGCTTCATCCTTCTTGTTCAAGAATCCTGACTTTTCTATGGTGGATCCAGGCTCAACTTCAGTGTCCATGGTGACTCTAAAAATTCCTTTGCAGTGCAGCTGAATCTCCATATCACTTTTCCATGAGTGGAAATTGTATGGAGTCAAGAGATCTGCTGAGGAGGCCATCTAGATGTGCTGGAGCGAATGATTCACTTGTAGAAACCTAAAAATCAAAATAGAAAGGGAAAAATAAGGTCAGACAACCTACACATTCTAGGCTTTCATCACACCCAGCATAGTCAATCAAGAAAGATTGATCAATAAGTTCTTTACTTGGGGTATTGAGTGGTAAGCCTTAGCTTCTGGTGCAGTGCTGGATTTCTGAGCTATTGCTCACTTTTCATGGAGAAATCTGTCAAAAAGCTTATTTTTGCGAGATGGATCTTCGTCCCACCGTAAGATCTGATACCATATTAATCTTGCACATTGATCTAGGAACAAATAATCAATCTCATCAAGAAATAATCAACAAATAACTTAGAAATGGCATTAATCAGAACCATAATGGTTTCCTCTCTGTATATTCAATAAACAATGAATAGTTACAATAACAATGTCAAGCAATATCTTGAATCAATGAGGAATTTGAATACCTAAGGAGGTCATTCGAATTCAATGAGTGAGTCTAGATTAACTAACTGTAATCCATTGGTTCACACTCAGTTAAGCACTTGATCAAACCCTAACTGAAGTTAGAGTGTAATAAATGACTGAATCTAAACTGAAAGAGATCAAACACATGTCATAGCAAGCCAACCATCAAGTTCTAGTGCTTCAATGACTTCAATGAACCCCGATGAGGTTAACTAAAGTTGAACTGATCATTAGAAGTTGGTGGAGGCACCCCTATTGACTCCAGATCATTAAATAATAATAAATAATCATTAAATAATATATTTAATGAGAGGAGGCACCTTAACTAACTGTTTGAACTAATTGTAACCACCAGTTAGCAATTAGGTAAATTAATATCACTCAGATCACCCCTGGAGTGCTCCAGTTAGCCTCCTTGACTATAGGAGAAGGCTAAGTTAGCCTCCTTGACTATAGGTAGGTGTGGGTGTGACTAGATGATGTCAATTAATGCTCCACTTATGTCAATTAATGTCAATTATACTTAGGATAGTGGTTTAAGTAGGCCAATTTGACCAAAAAGAGTGTGTATGATGGTAAATGTCTCCAACAGTATGTGTGGTAATAGCACAATAATAAACCACTCCTTATGCTGCACATCTGACATCTGGAAACTAACCTTGGCCATCAAAGTTTTAAATCACTGATCGAAATCCCATATGGATTCCATTGGCGCCTGTTTTATTTCCTTGATCTCAGTCATGCACTACGACTCAAATTTAGGTTTTCTGAACTCACAAATCATCGCGATTCGAATCTCATCAAGGGTCTTCTATGGGGTTCCTGATGGTACTATGCAAAACTTCATGAACTAGTCCAACGTACAACCCCACAGAGTTGTAATCATCTGGGATTTCTTTATGTCCGCATTATGAACTAGGCAAACCATCCAAATAGCTTTGCATAGGAACCAATGCTGCTCTGGATCTTCTTCTCCATTTCCATTGAATGTGGGTAATCTAATATCCTCCCTAGCCATTGGGTTGGAGTTGGGGTTTTTTAACGAATAATTTAATGGAGGTGTACCCTCTTGCATACTAGTCACAGTACTAGCACTATCAGTATTAACAACTCTTTCAGGAGATGAGGCTCTAGACCTTACCTCTGGTGATACTCCTGGTGTGATGTAGTTGTGTCCTAATCTTAGTGTCTCCATAGATTCTTTGGATTCTTCTGCTCCTTCAAAAATTAGGCTATAGTATTTCTCTTCATCGCAAGACCCTTTGTCTAGCCACAACTCAACTTTGTACTCACTTTCTTCAATCAGACTAGGAGTTCGTCAACCTCCTACTGTCTTTCTTCTTTTCCTTGACCTGAATCTCCTCCCACTCCTTAGGAATCCAACTTCTAGTTTAGGTTATGTACTTCCTCAGAACATCTCATCTCACCATGTCCCATTTTCTCTACAGGTCATCCACAACATATCCCCTCCTCTGGAAATGCGACTCAACTGCAAGATACCCTTCTCATATACGAGCATCTTTATCCATGTATTTATAGATAACAAGTACCTTCGTCGAGGTCCTTAGAAAAACATTATTTCAGCCTCACTATATGAGGTTATTGTTTCTATTACAAAATCAGTAATATACCCTTGCAAAATAATGTTGACCCAAAAATCAACAGCTCTAGAGACGGGGTTACTTACACTAGTTATCTCATGAACCAACTGATCACTCTACTCGACCTCTTCTCTTCTTTGGAAATTTTTCTGTCGAGTCACCAGCCTTGACAACCACTCATGCATCATAATGGGAAACTCTACAAAAGAATATATCGTGAACACCAGAGTATATGTACCAGTCTAACCAATTTTCTATGCTCAATCGTGACCTTGCACTTTCTTCTTGTGCAAATTCCAATGTCTTAGACTCCATCCAATTCTCTATTTCCTTCTTTGTCGAATGCCACAACATCTTCCTCAACTCAAATGATTAAGGGTCCTAACAACAGAACCATTTGTTGGCCTACTTTCCCCACTCACATGACCCAGGTTCAACAACAACACAAAACCAACAAAACACCCAAAGACATCGGCCTGATGGAGTAAGCTCAGCCAGCAACACCCATGAGGAAAGTGAAATATCACTTGAGATATCTTAATGTGTAACTTCCAAAACCATGTTTCCGCAGTCGACGAGGGATTATAGTCCCTTGGCACATGACCAAGGAGCTCGACAAAGATGGAGGGTTGGAGTCTTTCACTACTCGACAGAGGTGCAACAGTGTGCCACAACCAGCATGCGACATAACCTTGTCCTAAATAAATTGACAACAGGTGCAACAGTGCGACACAACTGATTCCTTTAAAGTAAATGATTGTGATGTGACTTATATCGTGACTTAATAGTGTTTAAGCATGAAATAATACACAATGCTTGACAATGCTTACATAGCCATTCATTCACTACTTATCAGTATTGCGACATTCATTCAAACAATAACCATAAATAATGCGAGTTAATCAACATTCAACATTAATATTTAAGAATTCAACACAACATTCAATCATTCATTAACACAGGAAGTAACGTGGAAACCCATATGTGAAAAACCAGAAAGGTGCTCTTCATTTGGCATGAGAAATAAATATATAGCACCTTGCAGTTTGTGACTTACAGAATGTTTAAGATATGTCTTTTGGATCAGAATCTTCTTTCCCTCATGCTATGTGGTTTATTCTTATATCTACTCCTACTGATCCGCACACAGCCTGGAATCGACTCTTCTACTTTACTGTCTGCACACTCAGTTGTAGATCAACTCCTACAAAATGGTCTGCGCACACAGTTGTTGTATATCAATTCCTACAAAAGGGTCTGCACACACAGTTGTAGATCCATGGCTCAACAACCTTCTACTAGTATACTTCTCTCTAAGTCATCAATCAACTAATACAACCCTTCTGAAGCTAACCCTTATACAGAATGGGTTCTTCATATTTATAGTGTTTACAAGACCGTGTAGGGTCGACTGAGTACAAATTAGTTATTACAGACATAAATAGCTACAAAATATCTTATATTACATTGATGAAGATCCATACCTAGCCGCAAAAGTCCCACATTACATTGATCACAGCCATAACTAGCCGTAGAAACGTCTTTCAGTCTTCCTATACAGGTCATAACTATCCGCAAAACCCCATCCTTTAGTCTTCTACCGACTCTGAATTTTGTTGTCCTTCTTGACTTGCACCTATCCAACCTTTATTCTTCTACCTGTCTCTTTAGGTATGCTTTTTCCTTCATCAAGCCGATCTGTGTCGCAACTTTCTCTCCTCTCTACACTTCCTTTCCATCCTTTGACTGCTTTTCTCTATCACGCGCCTGTTTTTCCTATATAGCGCTTGTACTTTGGGTTCTTCCTTGTGCTCTTTTCCTGGCCCAACAAAACTAAACTGAATGGAATTGAATGTAACTAAACTGAATTGAATAGAACTAAATGTAAATGAATGTAGCTGAACTGAACTGAACATAACTAAATGTAACTGAATAGAACTGAATGTAACTGAATTGAATTTAATGAAACTGAATGTAACTGAACTGAACTAAATGTGAACTGAATAAATTATTTCTTGTCCATTAGTTAGGAGTTTAACTGAATATCTTTAGTTCTTTACCATCAGTGTTATATTTGACAACCACTTTGCATAAATCAAGGAGTAGATTCTTTAATTAACTAAAACTTGTTTTCCATAACTTGGACTTAGCTGATGTTCACTGGAGGTATGACATAGGCAATTCGAATTTACTTTATCTTTGTGCTCATCTAATTTATCATTAATTAATTCTACATGGTCCATGAGTGTTTAATTAATTAATCATCTATATCATATCATACTCAAAAGAATTGTTTCCTGACCTATTATCATATGTATTACCCCAGGTCATATAGTCATATGTTAAAGTAAATCACTCTAGGGGTAGCTAATCCCCAAAGGATACTTGTATCACCTGGTTACTATGACTAGCCATACATCACATTGTATATCCTTGATACTTAATACAACACAATTCATGTGGTATTGATGCAACACAATATCCTGAACTTAACACAACATAAGTTCCAGACTTGATACAGCACACGTCGTTGACCTTAATACAACATAAGTTCATGATCTTAATACAACATAAGGTATTTAACTTAATAAAACATAAGTTAGTGAACTTAATAGAACATAAGTTCCATGGAGAATATATGAACCTAATACAACATAGATTCAAGACTCGATACAACACAAGTCTCATGGGAATGACTCTCGAAGCTGTACTTTCAACACTCCATCTCAGCAAGGGAGACATTCTCTGCTCTGCCAGGAATTTTCTACCATACTAAGCTTATCTCGGAAGTATCTCAACCTCATCATTAACATCGAATTGTCCAAAAATTTTCAATATGCTCATTAGTAGCTATGTGCTAAAATTTCATTTTACAGGACCATGTCTCCAACGAAGTAAAAATTCACCTCAATGTGTTTTAACATAACACACATATGGTTTTTTCAGAAAGGTTGACTATTAACACCTAATAACTATAGGCTCAATTATTTCTCCCTAGTAGGTAACTTCCCAAGCTACAATACTCCTCAACATGTAGTACTATCCACAAAACACATTTTGCTTATGTAGTACTATCTGATATACATCTTGGTTCTGTAGTACTAGTTGCAATACACTTAGCTTTTGTAGCACTAGCCGTAGTTTAGATTGCTTATATCAGGTGAAAATAATAGGTGGATAGCACAACCATATTCATATTCTAATGTACCACGAAGGTACTCAAACATATGCTTAGTAGTAAAAATTACTCCTCATTCAATACATGTCATTTTTACTTGTAGGTCAGGGAATATAGTTTTTTCCTACAAGAAAAATTCAATCAAGTTATTAGCAACCTTGCATAATCTAGTCATCTCAATAAAATGACAAACAACACACACTAATATGCAAACCATTTTAACTAATGTTTCATGTTGTATTAACTTCCGGTCGAACCAGGTCTTGTTGTCAACAAAACCCGAGATATCGTCCTGCTGAAAACTTTGAGAAGTACTTAGTCAGATAAAAAGATTATAATAAGAACCTTTTATAACAATCATTTGCATGCATATATGAGTAATTGCATGTATATGAACTTTTCTTAATCAGAAACAAAAACAAGGATTCACATAGACAAATATGACAAACCAGATGGTAACGAAGTTCGTCAGTCCTCCCAACTACGTCTTCAGTTTCAAAAAGTACCGAACCATTCTTATTAATCCTCCTTCATGCAATTTAAATGAAAGTCATGTAGCACTCTCCCATATTGGGAATCCTTCTACTAAGGCTCTCACACGAACTTAATTAATCAAGACCTCCTCACTTAACTTCTCAATGCAAAGGAAAGACTTCAAAGAATGCTCTCCAACCAAGATCTCCTCTCCTTCTCAATATGAGAAATTTTTTTATAGCTTTATCATGGATGTTTAGTCATCACTCATGTTAATGAGAAAATCTCTCCCATGATCTCCTAAAGTAGGATCAGGACACACCTTAAGGGGATATGTGGAGGAAAATGCATCATCTTCCTCCATGAATGTCTCAACATCCCTCAGGTTTAGGAAACCAAATCATGAGGTGGATTCTCTCACCTTTTAATTTCTTTTTTTTTTAAATAAAAAAAACAGAATTAATGTGCACATCTACATCAATTTCTCTATTACATAGTTTGTTCATGAAATTTCAAATGAAATACTTTATGAACAATTTGTCAAAGAAATCCTCCTTTCTCTCGTAACTTCAACCCTGAGTTTCTTCCTCATGCAAAGTCCATTTGACCTCGTTAAAGTTGCATTTGAAATATTTTCTGTGAGCTCTTTGATGGTTGAACACTTCTAAATAAAATGAAGTCCTTCTTCATTCTTTGACCGAGACAATCATCCTCTATCAAATATTCTCACTGAAAGCACATTTTGGACCTCCAAAACGTTTTGATTCATAATCGTAGAAGGATCTTTGTCTTCACATCCTTCAATGCTTTGTCCATGGATGTCTTTGGCTTTCTTGGACTATTTTACTTGTATTTATGGCCAGATTTTAGGGTTTCGGGTACAACCGATCATGCACCAAGTTTTACAATGCTGCAAATAACAATGTGTACATAATCCCATTGCACTATGAAAATGTGCATAGGTAGTGGACTCTATGGTCTCATTTTTCTATGAAAATAATGTACATGCCACCATTGATATGGTGTCCAAATTATATAATCTAATTATTCCAAAACAAAAAGGCATATGACAACATGCATTTCATATATGCATATATCACTATGTTTGAATGTTGATACTATTTGACTCTGTTTATCCTTACATTACCCCAAATGTAAAGCACAATATGCAATAACCATTCAGAAAAAACTTTGAAAGTGAGATGATACCACCCCAAACTGGATGCATAGATCTAGTACAATCCATGATAGCATCCAAAATGACCAGTTTCAATATCTGGTGAAATTCCCCGCTGCATGCAACTTATTCATTCTAGCAATCATCGTAAGTTCGATGTTCATGCACATAGTTGTTCGGACCATATCATGAACCGAGTCAGAGGTATTGCTACTTGGCTTTATGCATATCGATGCATGCTAAACACTGCAACGATCCCAATGCTCAGATGTATTCTTCATAGACCTCCACACAGGTAGCTCTTCAACCAAAAACCGTTACAATCTTGACTATAACTTCGTCCACGATGTCATCATGCCTCAACTTCTATTCTCTGTAATGCTCAATATTCACAATCAATAAACAATTCAGAGTCTTGGTAGTAGACCTGATATCATCATATTGAAAACGAGAAGAGTTCCATCAAAGGAACCCCACAGTGTTGATTGTTCTCCTTTAAAAGAACAATTGAGGTGGTGGATGACTGTAGGATATGCATATACTTGTTCATAACTAGCATAGATCCATCTAAAAGGCGTTCTACCAAGCACTGAGAGGATCTACCAAGCAATCAGAGGGATCAAATATCTCAAGGTGTAAACCATTTTTTAGAGTAGAAGTATTGAGGAAATTTGTAATTTATATTGTTTTATATATATGCAATTCTAAATAATTTAAATTTAATTTAAGAGGACATGCTATTTTTAATAACATTTTATTATTTTTTATAAAGGACACTTGTCAACTCTAGAATGAGCATAGAAGGAGTTACACATCTCTCCCATACTGGGATGTAGAATGCACCTGTTCGATGCAACCATCGATGATGTTAGTGAAACAAACACAAAATCTCCCATTTGAAGACAAACTTTAAGATGAAGAAACAACATGCCACGTCTCCAGCCCAATGATCTATGCAAGATTTTGTGCAACTCTATCCTTCTGTCTGTTGATCAGTCAAAGAGCTGAAAACATATTTGGAGTGAAATAACTTGATATAAATTATTGGCCTGTATGTAACTTCTTTAATTAGGCCACACCTCTATAGGTCTCTTCTACTAGTCTCTCACATGGATGCTTTCTCTTTCCCAATGTATCGACTTCACAGATCTTGGCTCTTCTGTTTATGGGACACAATGCTGGATTCTTTTCTTAGGAACCAAAAACAACCCCCAAATGCTTTCAACAAATCTCTGTTTCCAAAATTTCCACATGGATTTGAATATATCATGAATATAATAAGTATGGTAGGGTTATTATCTCTGTTGAATCGACAACAGACTGCTTCCCAACGGAATACACAATAAACCCAATTTTCCTCTTCTACTTCAGACATGATTCCTCCATGACAAACCACCAACCTTACCAAGTAATTCAAGCTTAATATCCCCAACATTTGAACTCTCGATGATATGGTAGTAGCTAGAAATAAAATAGAGGCTTAAATGCGTTGAGGCCTTCTCTGGGAAGCCCATTGAATCCTGTTGTTAAAGGCCATTAACAGAGAAATTTATAGATAGAAATATAATGATATATGCAAAATATACACTGTGGAGGACACATGGCGCCAAGATTCAAAATATCACTTCTTGAATCAAAGCTTCTTGCTTCACAATATCACTTCAACTAGAGCAGTAACAGATACAGGATTCGACTTCCCCGGTAAATCTCGTGGCCTTTCAGATTTTACTTGAGAAATCGCAGTTTTTCATACATATATATCTCTATGTTTTTTTTTAGTTTCACATCAAATATTTTCACAATAGTCTAACCTGATGTGTGATCTTGTGTGAAGGTTATTAATTGTGATGCCATACTTGAGATAAATTTCATGTGGTTACAAATAAATATTTTTCATGCCGTCACAAATTAAAATGACATAAAAAAATTCAGTTTTGAAGAAAATATAACCATTTCTCACTCAACCAATCTTAGGCACCTTTTTTAGAAATGGTATTTCCTTGAAAATTATATCTTCCATACTAAACAGATAGGATGCCATAAATTTTTCATCCTCCTTTTGTTTAGGTTCATGCATGGGTCTTTGACTAACTGAATGCAAAATCTTAGGTTGGAGCTTCCAACATTTCTCCTCCCAATGGCTACTCAAATTGCAATGCACGTATAAATTCTACATATGCTTCTCTCTTTTGACATTCTCTTTCTCCAAATGAATAGTATAATCATCTTGTTCAGGCTTGCTGCATCTTGTGAGACTCTTTTGCAATAAAATTATTGTTTCCAACACTTTGAAACATAATGGTTTTATTTTCCGCAAAAAAGTACTAAACACGACTTTCATTCTACGATCATGAAAACCATAATAACTTTTTGCATAATTGGAATCATACCTTGGATATTTATTTTTTGGTGGAGACCCCTTAACCAAATCTCTTTTATTCGATTCACTTTTAGATTTTGACTCATTATCTGCAAACACTTTCTATTTACCTTCTCGAAATTGATACCATTTTGGCTTCAATTATGGATTTAGATCCCAACAGTGTGCTTCATCATATCCTCTCTTTTGAAAATATGAGAAAGTCACCCAATTAATTTCACGTGATGTTTCTTCATGATAACCCAATCCTTGGAATTGAGGTCATTCTTCCACCTCGATGGGTTTTGTGATTGTCACATACCCCAATTTCAATAACATTTTATGTTTAAGAAAACATTGTATTTTATTTTTATTGTAAAGTTTATGACTATTGACCAAGTGGGGTTAGGGATGGCTGTAATTAATTATGTTGAATATTTAATTACTTAATAAATAAAAGATGAGACAAATAGCCTAAGGAGGCTGTTAAATGAGTGTCCACTGACCCACTAGACTGGGGTGAGAGCAAGTTGACACATGGCAGAATCCTCGATCACTCCTAGCTGTTGCAAGGGGAAAATTCCATAATTTTGTGGTCATGTTCCCCAAGAAAGTGGAACAGAGCAGGTGGCTCATTAATTGAAAAACTAACAAAAAATACCTAGGCATGCATATATCTATCCATCGAATTCAGCAGGAGGCTGTTCATTCTTTACTTTGTGAAATTTCTAAAGTTGAGAAATGAGCACAAGAGATTCGATGAGGGGAAAGTTAGAAGTGTCTAAGTGTTAAGACTGCTTACAAAACTAGTGCAGCTGGATAGATGAGTTTGTTTTATTGGTGAGGATAGAAGTACTGTTGTTAAGTACTTTTGTGGAGTTGTAGGGGTATTTAATCCCATTTATTCACATAGTTCTTTCATCCTGGTGGATCAATGGATAGGCTCGGGGGTCCTAAAACAAGCATTTGAGCTGTCTCCAGGAAACTTTTGGGTGCAATAGGATCCTTGAGATATTTGTATCTTCTACAAATTACCAGGTTACATTGAGTTATCTTATTTATTTCTGTTAAAGCAAATTTATGGAAAGAAGCAGTCATGTTTAGATTTCCTATTAATGCTTAGATACTATGAATCTGTTAGGAAAATGCTCAGGTCCACATTCAATTAGGAATGTTACTTGTTTAGGAGTATATGAATAAATAAACCTAGAATTAGAAACGATTGAGTGATGAGTAAAAATTTCCTTTCTGCTTTTTTCCACTCATCTTACGATGAAGTACTCTAGTACAAAAGGTTTGTTTAGAGGTAAGTAGCAATGATTATACATGGATGAAATGAATCTGAACTCATATTAAATGGCAGGGTTTAAATTGAAATAAA
This sequence comes from Pseudotsuga menziesii, assembly GCA_001517045.1. NCBI lineage: Eukaryota > Viridiplantae > Streptophyta > Pinopsida > Pinales > Pinaceae > Pseudotsuga > Pseudotsuga menziesii. The sequence continues at coordinate 1,008,976 of LPNX010405423.1, read as the reverse complement.
TCAATAATATTTCCTCTGATAAGATTACCAGAAATATCTTCAAGTAACTGTTTTAACTTTGGAATCTTTTTAATGTCATTTTTTTTACCTATTTTACCATGTAGATATTATATAGAGTCTATTATAGTAATGATTTTGTCACACAACCATGGAACTACGTGAATTATAATACATTAATAATTACAGTATTATAGCCTAATTATTTACACTTAGTAAATAAATAAACCAATCATTATTTTAATACTGTAAAACCTAAAATATAACCAATGTTATTCTAGATATATTATAGTAACTACTACAAGGTTAAACCTCCAACTGTTTCTTTGATATCATCTAACACTGTAAGCTCATGATGAACTGTCATTAGATTGAAAATGATTAAGAATTATAACATCTATTGTATTATAGTATCTTAAGTACTTAAGAAACAAAATTGTAAACATACATTATAAAATTAATACTATTATTAACTTTGCAAACTGATCTTCTAAGAAAACCTACTCATTAATACAATACTTTATATCTACTTACATAACCCTTATATAAAGACAGAAAATAACCATTTTAACCTAAATACCAAAACTGTCTATTAATACCAAACCCTAAGTTAATATTTACAAAACAGTTTGCATAAAGAAGAATCTCAAACAATTAACTTTGCGAATGGCTTAACCTATTCGCAGCCATAGAATAATTTACAACAAAACGATTGAAAACTCTTTATCAAGTTTAACGCACTGCGCAACTATATTTACAAGAAGAAAAAATTTACTAGAAGCTATTTTATACTACGGCTGTAATTTCTGTCTTCTCAAAGCAAAATATTTATAAATAGAGTATTCAATTCTTTACCAAGATTATAACCTTTACAGTTGCCACATGGTTCAAATATTGAAACCAAATTGCATTAACATATTCGTATCCACGAAAGAGTTATAGTGGCCGAGCAAAAAATGACGAGTAAGTTTTCAAACCAAGTAATTACAGTATTAACAAACAAATTTACAAACCCTGGAAATAGTAATAATATTACCCTATCTTCTTATTACAAGTGTCATAGCTCTTTTGTAAAACCCCAAGGGTTATAACTAAGAATGGCCATACGACCTCATCCACCTTTATCCAAAACAAAACATTTAATTTACTACAAGTAATTTGAACACCGTAGGATCATACTATGTATACCATTGACATCACTGCAAACTCAAACAATGAAGGGTACCCAAGGTTGGGACTGAGCCTTTCCAATCCTTTTACACTTGCACCCTTCAGCTCTTCACCTTCAAACCTTCGACTGTGTTCTTCACCTACCAGTAAACAAGAAACTATTTAAGTCTATTTAATAAATGGTTTAAGCATAAATAAAAGTAAAGAAAAATGTACGAAGGATTTGATACAACTTACCAGTCTAAATCGTTGAGCCTGCTAATGCCACGACCGTGTCTGAAGGAAACAAGTATGGCAAAGAACCAAAACAATAACTTGTTAACACCACATCCAAGCTTGAAAAACACGATGATGGCGAGGAACTAGAGTTTCAAATCCTGCTAACGCCATGAAAAACAAGTAGCGACCACTGTTTTAACGACGATCTCAAGAAACGGTTATGGTGAAGAGCTAGGACTCTAGACCTACTAAATCCACGAACAAATAAAAAGTGACAAATGTTGCAGAGACCGAGAAGCCTGAGGGCCTGTCGGCTCTTTTCTCCATCCAACAAACAACCGTTGAAAATAAAAATGCATTTTAGGGAAAAAAACTAATGTAAATGCTTAGGGTTTGTCGTCAAAACCCTCTATCGAGTGAGAATCCACTACGTGGATGCCACTACATTTGAAACTATTTTGGTGTTTTTATAGTTTTGAACTTGCGCAATAAACCCTGTAAAGTATGAAAAGTAATACTATTACTTGGGTTAAGAAATAAACAAGTTATTATATGCAAAGTAATAATATAATTTTTAGTTACAACTAAATAAAATATGGTTTGACAGATCAAATGCTTTGAGCTAGTTCTAGTTATTATAGTATGCATTGTGAATTCTAGTTAGGATATAGTTATTAATTTATGAAATGGTTATACACCTAGGCTATGTTCGTTATAATTGTAGTTCATATCTAACTGCTAAATAAAAAAAGAGTAATGATAATTCTAGGGCTTAGGAAAGTTCTAGGGTTATCATGGATAAAATCCATAGATAAAAGTCTTTTGGAAGGTATTAGGGATTCTAGTACCAAAAAAACTAAAAGCATGTTTGTGAAATCATATACAACCAATCATATAATTCAAATGTGTAAAATAAATAATCATGCTATCAACTCAAATTGTTACCTAGGTAGAGTAGTCTTTGCTATAGGCATAGGAACTCTTCAACTTTGATAATCTAGGAATTAAATAGAGTTTAAGGATATTTATAGCTTACTCGTTTGGTCTTCCATGTTTTAATGTTTTACATCATAAACCTGGAAGTAAGTTTTACTCGTGAATCCTGTACAAGCATCGGATCTGCGTTAGCTTTGATAAAAGCTAAGTAAGCCTTGGGCTAACCTCAAGCCCTCTTCAGTAAGAAAAGAAAAACAACCATCAGAATCATACTGTTTCTTACAAACAAACCAATGATCAGAATTTAGTAATTGGAAACTCTTTAACTTTTGATAAACATTTTTATTCAAGATTGAAATTTCAATATAGATTGAATACGGTTAGTAGCATGTGACTTACAAGTTAGTAAGTAAAATGCTGTAGCTTTTTAGTCATAGTTAAAAAAAGAGAAATTAAACTCCAAAGTTTATTTTAATGTATTGACTTGTAATCTATCTGTTAATTAAACTAAAGTTAGTTATAAAACTAGCATTTTTAGGCTATGACTTAGCATTAAATGTCACATAGATTTATTTTTTTTTTTGTAAATTTCGAAGATGTCACATATGGTATCAGAGCTGAAGTTCAGACATTAGGCCTGAAGTGGCTCAGCACATGTAAACAAAAAGTAAATAGAAAGTATGGATACAGATTTATGATTTTAAATGTTGTTGTACATAATATTTTCTGAATTAGATTTGAAAGTATGGAAGGACTTGGTATGCTGAGGAGAGGTCCCCGTTAAATGAACAAAATAATTCTGGAAAAGAACCTGCTAAAGAATATATAACTAATAACTCATCTGAATTACTGCTGTTACACTCAAAATCTGTCACCAACAGGTGATAGGATCCCTAACTCAGACAATTTTCCCTCAAATCCCAAAACTTGAAGATAATCCTACTCTAGGTGTTGTTTCAACATGTGAAATTGCAGCACCACTCTTACCCTCAAGCAGATAAGCGGTACCTTGTTCAGCACCACCCTAGTTGTGTGAGAACCAAGCGGTGCCACCACCTTTAACCTTTGTTGTTGGCGCGATTCTTACACATCATCGCTCTGTCATAAAGGGGTATAAGTGGTGCCCTTGGTAAAAATGGAAAAGAAGGATTCACAAGTGTTATATCTCAAAATGACACATCTCTATCTATGATCACTTTCCCTTGATTCCATCGCATGTCGACACTTCCATGATGACACTTCAAGAAAGTCACTAAAAGTCATTGAAAAAACACCTAACTTGGAGGACCCATATCTTGATTCTTGTAACTTCGTTTGACCTCATCTTTACACTGTTGGAAATATATTACAGTTAGCTAAAAATTTGTAGAAGACACAAAATTCTGAAAATGCCCAGAAGTACTCTAAAAATAAGGTTTTTTTATGTGTATGTGGGTTTCGTATGTACATGACTTGCTATATATAATACTCGTGTACGGCTTAAATACGTGACTTTTTGCATTGCAACCCGCGTATACCTCCTCATGTATGCGACTGTTGTCTCTGCAACCTGCGTACGCCTCCTGAAAATGTAAAAAAAATACATATTTTGAAATTCGGGTAGTTTGGTTAGTTATGCAACTGATTCCTTCAGTTATAACTACTTTGTCTTCAACCCTAATTCTTAATTAAACATATAAATAGAGGTAGGGAGGTTCATGAGAGAAGATTTGAATCTTTACATTGTTATGCTGGAGGATTTGGAGCTCTCTTTTCCCACACCTTTTCCCTAGAATATTTCTCCTTGTGTTGCAGAGCTTGGAGGTTGAGTTCCTTGGAGNGATGATGTTAGTTAGATCATTATTTCATGTTTATTTGATTATCATTGCTTTATATGTGGTCATAATGGTTTGAGGAAGGTATAATTCATTTTGCAGGTCTCTTGTAGAAAGAGGAGTAAGAGGAGCAAGAGGAGGATTGAAGGGATTCTTGGATCAACCTTCATTTGGCTAAGGTATGAACCATTATAATATTTGAATCTTTTTTATATATACTTGTAGAACCATTTGCATCTAGCTTTCAACCCCAGTACGTTGATGGCCTCTTAAATCCTACATAGGAAACTTTCCTTTACAACAAAACTGGCAACTCCGCTGGGGAGAGCCTTATCTATTTTGGGTTTCTCTGTATTTCTTCTAGCCTTTTGTAAGGTTTTAGGTCCTTCTTCCAAGTTAGGAACACCTTTTGAGTTTGTTGAAACACCTTTCTTGCCTTTCTAGGTCAGGTTTTGACCCTTTTTGTGCCTTTTGTCATCCATACGCGACTTTCAGGCTAAACAATCACATGTCTGGGTTGTATACACAACTTGCACTACCTACAACCCACATGTCATACGTGACCTACCTTAAGGCAACCTGCGTATGCACCTGAATTTATGTTCTTTCATCATTTTTTAGGGTTTTTGGGTGATTTGTAGGGTCTTCAAGGGTCCTCTACATGTGCATGACTCCTGATAGGTTGTCTTATCTCTTTTAGGTGCTCTTTTTCTGTCTTGTAAGTCTCTTTCAAGTATTTTAATTTGTTTTTGCTGCCTTCCCCCCCACGTCCTTCTTTGGCTTGACCTTGTCGGACAAGGTACTGAGTAGCCTCTATTTATGGGTTTAGATTGATTCTTGGAACTTCTTGAACTTTGTTTATGTCAACATTATTGCTCGGTCTCTTCATTCCAAATTTTTTGGCTTGTTTACCTTTGTGATATTTCCTTCCAAGAGAGGTTATAACCAACTTTAGGGAAACCTAGGGTTTGTTTCTGGGGTGTAGAGTGGTTGTCTATTTGCTTTGCTTACATTACTTGCTTGCATTAGTTGATAGGCTGTTTTTTCTTTTGCATTTATAAAAGAAAAATAAAGAGTATATACTTGTTTTATATGCATGTAGATGAGTTTTTTAGTCTAGAGTACATGGCATATCAATGTTAAAAAAAAAAAATTGTTCTTTTGTGGCTTTCAAGTTTCTATTTGAAAAAGAAAGAGAATAGTTTTTGCTTTTTTCATTTCATTCTCTTTGTTTAGTCATTTGGTTTCAACTTTGGGTCAAAACACCACATACGTTTCACGCCATTTTCCCTCTGACTAAAAACAACCCTTAAAATAAATGATATAATTTAAAAATCATTAGTAAGTTTTATTTTATAAGGTCATACACCAACTAGCTCATGCTAGACTTGTGGATTAGGGAGTTTTAAATCTCCACAAGTATTAAAATTCAGACGTAGTTAGCCAATCACTAGGTAAATCCTCTTCTATGTTGATTGTATCTGAGAAGCTCCTCTCAAACAGGATTTAAGCACAAGTCCGCATGGAGACTTGGAATGAGGAGGTAACCCTCTGATTCCTTGTCAAAGCATAGACCAAAGTTTTTGCACATTTGGGGATTCTCTCATAGACAGGGTTTCAGGATTCGCTACCTTTCCCATGCGTACAAACCAGGATTGCGACTATCCCCCCAGACTATCAATATAGTTAAGGTATCCTTTAGTCTCTTTAACATCTAGGGTTCATACACAGGTAGACCGGAAGTCTATTTCTGGTTGACCTTAGACAGGCTTGGAAGGTAACCCCGGTAGAAGGTGCGGGAGGGTGGTGGGTGATTCCTCCACTTGTGCCTAAGAACATCTATAGGGACGCCAAGTAACTGTCTATCAACTTTCTTCTATAAAGCATATATTATACCTATTTGTCTATTTGGCTTTAGGAATTTTAGTGAATGCTCTGTGGTTTTTCTGTACTTAGTTTGCTTTCAGGTGTGTGCTTTGTAATTTTGGTTTCTTGTCAACCTAAAACTTTGTCTTGTTATTTGAAACTATGGCTAACACTCCTTTGAACACTAACCAAGTGATCCCCATGCTAGGAACTCCTTGTACTTTTCCTCTCACGGGGAATGTTGGTGTTCCCTTGAAGGCCACCCTGAATCTACTTGGATTCACCCTAGGGCGACTGGTGTGGTTGTTTTCCACTCCAACTATCATGAATGCTTGTGGTGCTTCTCAATTTATCTCCTTATATCAAGAGCATCACAACACTACTTCCCTTCACTTGTATTTGATTCTCCTCCTCCTTCTACCTCATGTGGTGAAAGTACTGATACTACTAACCGACAATCTAAAAGGAGTAAAAGAAGGAGGAATAGGAAGAAGGGACATAAGAAAGGGGGCACCCATTTAACCTCTGCAGGTCAAGTTGAACCTCACCACCCAGCCTTTGTATTTCATGCTAGGGGAACCTATCCAACCTCTATAGGCCATGTTGGATCTAAGCACTCAACCTCTACAAGTCAAGTTGATCTTCACCATCCAGCCTCTGTTGATCATGCTGGTGCAATACTGCCAACCTTTCCTGATCACAGGATATAGTCACTTGGCCTCTGCAGTTCATGCTCAGGGAACCTGTTCAACCTCTGATGTTCAAGTTGAACCTCCCTATCCAACCTATGCAAGTCATGTTGGATCCGTGCACCCAGCCTATGCAGTTAATGCTGGGGGCACACACTCAACTGCTACAAAGCATGTTGATCCTAACCATTCAACCTTTGTTGTTCATGCTGATGGTGCCCGTCCAACCTATTCAATTCATGTTGGACCCAGCTTCTCAGCCTCTACAAGTCATGCTGGGGGAATTCTTTCAGCCTCTGTGGTTCATGTTGGAGACAATTCGTCAGCCACTACGAGTCATGTTGACATTGTTGAAAAGACTACCCGTTCAAAACACAAGCCCAAGTTTCCTTGTAATCTTTGTGAGGGAGACCACCTTACTTATAAATTCCCTTCTATCATGGAGATGCAAAGAGTTTGGTTTCATGGTCATCCCATTTTTGAACATCCTAAATTTTTTCAACAACCAACCTCTCTTAGTCAGGTTTGACCTAGTCACCCAACCTCTAGTTGTCATGTTGGGGGAAAAATCTCAGCCTCTGTAGTTCATGCTGAGAGCAAACAGTCAGCCACTGCTAGTCATGTTGACACCGTTGAGAAAATTGGTCATGTGAAAAGAAAACTTAAGTTCCCTTGTAAGCTATGTGAGGGAGATCATCTTACTCACAAGTGCCCTGTTATCGCAGAGGTGCGAAGAGTGTGGTCCAAGACTCAAGAATTTCCTTCTCCTGAACAACCTATAGTTTCTCAACAACCTACTCAAACTTTGGTTGATCAAGTGGTCGAACCAATATTATCTTTACTCAATTCCACTCTTCGTTCGGAGAGTGATCCTGATGTGATTGAACCAATGTCATCTTTGGTCAATCCCACTCTCCCTTCAGTGAGTGACTTTCATGAAGTGGTTGAATCGATTCCATTTTTTATCAATCCCACTCTTATTTTCGAGAGTGAAGTGTCTACTAGTCATATTTTCTTCACTGCCAGTTTAGAACTTACTGAACAAAGGGGCACTGAACTCAATTCAAATCAACCCCCACCAAGCTCTCGGATTGCTTCCTTTGATTGGGATAACCTAGTTGAGCTGTGCCTTCCTTCTGATGCACCTTTATAGATAAAGGTCAAAGTTGAACCATACATGATTTCTCATTGTATTGTTGATGAAGGAGATTCAGTTAGTATCTTGTCTGCTTGTGCTTGGTGAGGCATGGGATCCCCATCCTTGTGTCGACTGCTAGTCAATTACTGACATTTGATAGAAGAACTTATATAGCCTTGGTAATTCTTGCTGAAACACCTATTACATTGGGTGGGAATACCATCTTAGTTGACTTCATGGTGATAGAAGACCCCTTGGACTTCAATATGCTCCTTGGATGTGGTTATGTCTATTCCATGCAAGCTGTGGTGTCAACATTCTTTAGTGTGATGTAATTTAATCATGGCAAAGAAATTGTCACTATCAATCAGTTGATTTTCTTGATCCATCTCCTGACCCAACTAGAGACCAGGTCTTTCTTTTATTGATTCCCAATGTTTCTATAGACACTACCCTGTTGCAGGTGAGTTATGTGGCCTTATGTCCTTTGCATTCAATTGCTACTCAGAAGCATCCTCTGTTTTCATTCTTAACTTCTCGGGACTTGGTCCCAGCAGTTGACCAGATGACTCATTCTATATAGACTGTGGAGCTTGATCTCCACTCTGTCAATCCATTTGAAATTTTAGACATGTGTCCTATCTTGGATGATCCCCTTCCTTCGGATGAAGTCTTCCCGGAGTCTTTGATATAGTCTGACCTTATTTTGGATGTCGGTTCAATTCTGACCAAGTCAAACCATGATTTGCTTAGTAATTTTGATAGTCCCATGGATCAATCTTCTTATGTTGGTCTTGTTGAGTCTTCGAACTCTCCCTTTGATCAGCAAGTCAGTGATCCTGATGAGTTTGATTTTTCTTATGAAATTTTCAACTCCTGTGATACTGAGTTTGTTCCTGCAGACTCTTTCTCCCTTGTTTATTTTTTCTCTCCTTCTGCAGTTGATATTACTGATTGTAAACCCTCGAGCCTTAGTATTATAGAATCTTGTTCAGTCGATTCTACCTTGACTTTACCTTTTATAGAAGATAGCGAAGTCACATGTGTTTCTGCCAAAGTGACCTGCATCAGATCTTTTATTCTAAATGTGATTATGATGTCGTTGTTTCTTGGAGATAGGATTTGTATTTTGATTCACAACTGTTTACTGGCCTCTCCTTATTGTTCAAGTTGTAACTGCATTTTCATGTGCCCTGCTCGTGCTTATGAGCCTGATGTCGGCTTCCACACTTTTAGCTCATTGTATAAGCCCTCATATTTGTTATCATCACTGCTAAGCCTTGTATCATTTTTTCTTTGCAACTTGACACCTTTTACCTTGAGGAGACGTAAACTGAGTGTCCTTATCCTACTCATGTTCCTTGCATTATGCATAGGTTTGTTCCTCGCGCTTGGAACTAGTTTTTCTTGCCCCTGACACTCGTCTCCTCGCATTAAGAGCATTCTTTTTGCTCTCCTTCGAGCTCGTTAAAAACAGTAAGGAGGCCACAAATTGACTTTTTCAGACTTGTTAAAACTTCATAGGAAAGATATTGAGTTTCTTTAGGCCTAGGTCTGACTCCTCAAAATGGACTTGACTGTCGAGTAAACTTGTCCGTTGAGGCTCATTAAGAATATGTGAATGGGCATCCACATTGGTGGTAGGTTATCACTTTCTCAGACCATGTGGAATAATATGAGAAAGGAACACTCTCTTTTTTTCGGAATTGAGAAGAGTATTCTTAGGCATAGGTTTATCGCTTTTCCGGAACCAAGGGACTAAACTTACGAAAACGGAACCCCCGGTATGAGCTTACTTTTCTCTTTTTCGTGCTCTGGACCAAAACATGAAAAATATTCTGAGTGTAATTTATGTCTTTGTCATGCTCGTTAAACCCTAAAGAACAAAGCATCAAGTTTATTTTTGTAAGCCCCATTTCTCGTAATCAAATGGATCTTTCTGAGTGATCTTGCCTTCCTTCACACTCGTAAAACTCAGGCTATATGCTACTTTTGAAGGAGCGTTGGGTAGGTGGTAATTTAACCTTTTTCGGACCTTCCTGACTAAATACGAAAAAGGTGTGACTTACTTGTTCAGAAGATAAGAGAGTTCTTATGTGGTTTGTTTTATACTTTTTCGGCCTCAAGAGACTAAATTCAATGAAAACGTACCCCTCTAGAGTCTTCTTTGGAGTTTTCAGACTCTCTAAAATATGAAACATTGTCGAGCATGTACTAGGTTGGGCTTGTAAAATCCATGAATCAATGCTTTATCAAGCATTCTTCTGTCTCTTCTTCGAGCTTTCCAAAAATGAAGAAGTTCCTGAGTTTTCATTCTGGGACTCGTTAAACCTTTACAAGAAAGAGGGGAAGGGAACTTCATTCACATGTATTTTACATCATGGCAGCAAGTCTTGTTTCCTTGAACAAAGCACCAGTTTTGAGTCTATCAATAGTTGGGTCCTAGTATTTTGACCTTATCCTGATTCAGAGTTTCTTACTCCTACAGTTGGTCTTTTTTCCAATTATATGGGGAATCTATCAATGTATCCTACATTGCAGATATTTCTCGTTGGTCTTTTTGTGTCAAAAGCTGCCCAAGTCACTTTTGTGTCATGCTCACTATTCAAGGATTAAACCTTTTTCTGCCATTCTACAGTTTCCTTAAACTTTTGTGTCAGGCATTCCTTGCTATCAGTTCATTACATCATGTCTTTGGCAGTCCTTATCATGAAATTCAGTACCAATTCTAGATCCAATTAGTCTTTGACTTACCTCATGTTGGATGATGAAGGATGCCTTAATGCCTTCCTTCCAATGGATATCTTCCTATCGACTGCAACACCTCTTGATCTGGGAATGAGATTTAGAGTTTTATGACAGTACCTTGGGGATTGAGAGCATCAGTGGCAATTTCCCTCACTATTGGGTGGTGGGAATACCTTATTGTCTTCTACTCGATGGATTCTTCAAGTGTTCGAATTCAAGTCCTTGTATTCACACTTGTTAGAATGTTTTAGGTACCTTGGGGACCATTTTCATTAAAGGTGGTTTCCCTCGCGTTTGTTAACAGTTCTCATTATTGACCGATAATCAAATGGTTTCCTCCATGTTCGACTTCAACTCCTTTATTCGCATGGTTAGGATTCGTACCTTTTGGGCAGTTTGGATTGAAGACCTTGGGCCGACAGTAGCATCATCATTTTGGTATTGCCCAATATGTGAAAGACCTTGTTACACTTTATATGACATTTTTCTAAGACATAGATCCACCTTGTATTTTTGTGGCTATGATCGATTGTCGAGCATGGATCCACCTTGTTCATTTGTGGCCATGCCTCCTTTAGATTTGATATGGCGCCTTTTTTCATATTGAGCGACCATGATAGTTTCATCAATTATAAATATGTTGGATCTACCTGTATCTTTATGGAGATATTTTGTATATGGACTTATATGTCCCAAAGACCAGTTTTTTTTTACATTTATCTCTCTTTCAGGTACCTTTGTTCGAGCCTTTTGATCTTGGATTCTCTGCTCTCTCCATACTCAGTTGTTTACTTTATAATGTATTTCAGCTATTGTCTTCCCCTCTAACCTCATACATTAGGGGGCATCTATTATAGCTCAAAATGACACATCTTTGTCTATGACCACTTTCCCATGATTCCGTTGCATGTCGACACTTCCATGACGACACTTCAAGAAAGTCACTAAAAGTCACTGAAAAAATACCTAACTTGGAGGACCCATATCTTGAGTTATGTAAATTTATTTGACCTCATCTCTACACCGTTGGAAATATATTTCAGTTAGATAAAACTTTTCAAAAGAGATGAAAGTCTGAAAATGCCCAAAAACACCCTAAAAATGGGTTTTTTTGATGTCTATGCGGGTTTCCTTAGGGAAACACACGTATGTACGCGACTTGCCATATATAATACTTGCGTACACCTTAAATACACAACTTTCTACATTGCAACCCACATATACCTCCTCATGTACGTGATTTTTGTCTCTGCAACCTGCGTACGCCTCCTGAAAATGTCAAAAGGATATGTATTTTGAAATTCTGGTAGTTTGGGTAGTTATGCAACTGAATCCTTCAGTTGTAACTACTTTGTCTTCGACCCTAACTCTTCATTAACCATATAAATAGAGGTAGGGAGGTTCATGAGAGGAGACTTGAATCTTTGCATTGTTATGCCAGAGTATTTGGAGCTCTCTTTGCCCACACCTTTTCCTTAGAAGCTTTCTCCTTGTGTTGCAGAGCTTGGAAGTTGAGTTCCTTGGAGAGGAGAAGCATCAGAACCAGATCAAGGTTTCATGAGGTGCCCAAGTTGAAGAGAAGATATACTTGTACTTGTTTTCAAGATTAATAAAGATGTGATGTCCTTATTCTTCCCAAATAAATGTTCAATGTGTGATTGAATCTTTGTTTATGATCATATGATGATGTTAGTCAGATCATTATTTCATGTTTATTTGATGATCATTTCTTTATATGTGGTCATAATGGTTTGAGGAAGGTATAATTTGTTTTGCAGGTCTCTTGTAGAAAGAGGAGCAAGAGGAGAAAGAGGAGGATTGAAGGGCTGCTTGGATAAACCTTCATTTGGCTAAGGTATGAATCATTCTAATCTTTGAATCTTGTTTATATATACTTACAAAACCATTTGCATCTACCTTTCAACCCCAGTACATTGATGGCCTCTTAAACCCTAGCCATAGGAAACTTTCCTTTACAACAACAAGGCTTCTAGAACAAAAGCCTCATGTCCTACCTTATCCCTATTCACCTGGGTTCATTAGGGTCGAGATCCATCTTGGTAGGATCTCATGGAAACTTCACCCCACCATTCTCTCAGCTATCCATATCCATTTGAGCCCTATAAATACAAGCTCATACCCCATAGTCAAGGGAGAGAGAAGAAAGTAGAGTTATGTTGCTGAATTGACACCCTGGCTTTAATCTATCAAAGAGCAATTGTGGAGCAATTTGGAGCTATCAAGGGACAAGGTGCTAATCTTGTGGAAGAGTAAATCAGCACTAACGAACATGGTTGTAAGCTCTTTCATTTTTTTTCTAATGCAAAGTTGATTTCCTTCCCACATATTTGTTGCATTGATCTCACATATATGTTATTGGATTCCTTAGTCACTAATATGATCATGTAGATGATTTTCTGGTAGCTTTGATGTATTTGTATGTTTGATATGTTCTATAGGTATACAGGTTCTTTATCAAAGCCTGATTCCAGGTGTCTATAACATTCAGGGAAAGTTTTCAATCTTGTCATTCACTCTTTTGTTCTGGATCTGAACCATTCAGACCAAAGGAACAACTTCTGTCCACAGAAGTGATATATTCTTGACAAGAAAACTAGAGACTCTACTGGGGAATAGATATGTCTTGTTCGTCCTCAGTTTTTGAAATACGTTGGTCTGAATCCAAGCTCCAGCCTCCCATCTTTACAGTCAGATCTACATCTGACCTAGTGAAGTTTTGGTTTTAAACTTCAGATCTCTTCAAATTTGATTCACCTTGATTTTATGCACTCTGTATTGTTGTTTATTGATCAGTACTTGTAATTTTTTTTTCATTTCTAACTATATTCTTTCGCTCTCTTGTGCATTCTAGGTTTTTGCAAAGAACCACATATGTGCCTTTGGGAAGAAGCGGTGCCACCGCTTGAGTCAAGTTAGCAATAGGCGGTGCCATTGCTTGAGTCCAGTGAGTGAGAAGTGGTTATGCCTCAAGATCTCTCTATCAGTAACCTCATCTACATGGTGCCAGGTAGGCCTATCCCAGACTTTGATTTTTTCAGGTTTTCGCAAAAAAAATTGTAATTTTTTGATTTGGTATGTTCAGTTGCTTTTGTCCAGGCTTGTGTGAATTTGTTTGAGTGATCGAAATTTGGAGTTTTCATGTGGAAATTGCTTGTTTGTTAAAATCAAAATATCTAGGTGAAATTTGTCATTCATTACTGCTTGTAAGTTTGTTTTTCTTGAAAGGAGTTTTTGGAAGAATTAGGTCAAGTCAGATCTCTGCTTGTTATATATTAGCACTGAAAAGAAACTTTAGATCAACTTGCTTGGTTTTATTTTTTCTTTAAGCTTGAGAAAGACTTCTTTTCATTCTAAAAAAAAGAAAATTTGTTGAGATTAAGTTATCATTTTATTGAGCTTAAGTCACTGGATCTCTGACCAGCCTCACAAGATTTTAGGACTCCTTTGTTCTTTTGTCTCTTTTGCATCATTATCTAATAAAAATAAAAATATCAATAGTTTAAGTTAGGTTTTTCCATGCTTTAGAAAAAAAACTAAAGTATAGCTTGCATAAGCATATTTGAGTGTTGTTTGCCTTTCTTTTTCATTCTGAAAAGAGATCTTACTCTACCTCTTTGCTTTTGAAAGAATTGATTTGTAGAAGTGTTGTTTGATTGTATACTTGGAAAAAGAAGTTTTAGTGTGGTGTGGGGAATTTTTGGTTTCAACGTAAATTAAAAATAAAACACTCTCTCTCATTCCCATAATTAGGCATACTGAATGCTAAAGTGAATGAACTTGCACTTCATATCTGCATGGTTTTACTTTTCTGTCAAACCTCATGAATTCATCTAACCATCCACTTTAAAATTAACGATAGTTATAGGCTTAAAATTTGTATAGAAATTTGAGTGCTAGGTTATAGACATGTTCGGGTGTCATTAAGCATAGGAGCTGTCGTTATTTGTCTGCACTACATCCCAGGACTCACGCGGTTCTTCCATGTACCATCGGTATATTGAACATCCTTTCATGTACCCTTGAGGTATATAGAAAGGTACTTCATGTACTCGATTGTATATTAGAAGGGCCATTGTGAATGGTTGTGCATTAGACAACACTACTACCGATTTGAGCTCCCATGTACCTTGAGTATATCGGGAGACCCCACTAGGATACCCTATCTATCTGAGAAAATACCTTTGGTTGTATTGTGTGGAGAAATACACTGAAAACAACATTCAAGGAGATTACTACGCACATACCCTTGTGGTACATTGCGAGTTTCACCTACTTGACAATCCTAGTGAGAGACCGACCATTTGAGCTCATCCTATCATTTAAATTTGCTTGTTGGCATGTAGCTTGAGTAGGAGAAAGTATTTTTGGTGTGTTTTTTCTTAGTTTTGAACCCTAGGTTAGATTAGGAACTATGAAATATGGCTGAGTTTTAGTTGATACGATCCAGAAGAACACAAGGCTTACCACTTGACTTTCCTCCTGTCATAGGAGAAGGTCAAAGGGAAGCTACTGACCAAGGATCTGCAACTACTTCCCATGTGGAAGAGAATATAGTTGTAGAAAGTGGAGACCAATTCAATTCTTATATGAATCCCTTGGCTCAACAAACTCCTATTGGTGACACTCCATGGTCCTGTGGAAGGTCATGTTGATAGTCCTGTTCGTCCAGATTATGGTCCAGATGCTTCGGTTTGGGGAACTTCTATAGGACAGGCCATTTCCTCTTTTGGGGTACGTAGGCCCTCTCTTGAAAATTCTTCACCAAGTGAAGAAGAGTATAGACAAATTCAATCAGCTATTCACCATGCACAAGATTTTCAAGAGATAATGCAGAGACTAGATTCTATCTTGGCAACTCCCATCCCTCATAAAGAACCTATTTCATCTCTTCTTCCCTGTAATACGGATGCTTGGCCAGCTGGATATCGTTCACTGGCTGACATAATTAAACCTATTGATCCTATTGAGAATCCAACCCATCCAGGTTAGACTTCTGACCCTACAGTTGCAAATGTTAGGTCTATTTCTAGTCCTCCTAGGTCTTCTCGAGCTGGGGGGAAACCTTCAACTCCGATGGTATCGATACCTTATAATGCCGAGGGGCAACCCCTGACATGACCTATGTTACATTCTAATGGAGTTGGAACTCAAAATAGACATGCCTCTAATGCAGGTGCATCCACAATTTATGTTTCTCCCATGAATATAGTTAACCCTCTATTGAGCTCAAGCCAACCCTTAGGGGCACAACCTATAGTTACTCAAGCTTCCTGCGGTATTGTTACCCAGAAACTCAAGTACTTGTGGTAAATATGAATTATCAACCTACCTATACAGGAATGTCGTACACTGGGGTTCCATATCCTATAAATACTTTTACTCCATGGGGGAAACCCAACTGGTCCTACATTCCAGCATTGGGAGGAATACCTATTCATACAGCTGGAGGTCCTGTAGGGCCGCCTTACAGTGGTCCTCCTCCTAGTGGTCCTGGTGATCCTAGGGGCCCTGGTGGTCCTCTTACCGGGGTCCTGGGGGCCCTGGTGGTCCTCCTCCTACTGGTCCTGGAGGTCCCAGTGGCCCTCCTCCCAGTGGTCCCAATGGCCCTCCTCCCAATGGTCCTAGTGGTCCTGGTGATCTTGGTGGACCTCCTCCCAGTGGTCCCAGTGGTCCTGGAGGTCCTGGTGGTCCTGGAGATTCTGGATGTCCTCCTCCCAATCCTCCTAACATCTCTGGTGGCCCTGGCGCCCCTAACCCTAGAGGTCCATCTTTCGGAGGTTCATTTGCTCATCAGCCTTTTCAGCAGCCTCTGTATTAGTCCACTTACGGTCCTATTGGTGGTTAAATTCCTTATCAATATTACCAGTACGTTCAACCAAATCGGAAGTTACCTTTCCTAGCAACTTTGGACTTGCCTGATTTGTCCAAGTTGATCAATGACCCCATCCAACACAATCCTTCGTGGCCTCCTATTCCAGTCATGTTACCATCAGATATCATGAAATTCGATGGCAAGTAGGGATATGATCCCAAGAATCATGTAATGGATTTCCATCTATGGTGTTTGTCAAACTCCTTGATGGATGACTCTATTCGATTGAGACTCTTCCAGCGCATTTTGACCGGTACGGCCGCAAAATGGTATATTGAACTTCCACAAC